>JARGXW010000781.1:0-61361 GCA_029204085.1 Mycena sp. CBHHK59/15
CGATGGTGAGGGGAGAGGGAGAAATGTAGACGCCGGCGTGACAGCTTTCACCCTATTCAAGAAGTTCTATAAAAAAGTGTTACTGTTGAGCTGTCGAGGTTCCCGTGGCACTGCAATGCACGGCATCTAGAGGGAAAATAGTTGAAGCCTACGACATGCCAGCTCCTGGGGCGGCGGGGCCGACTAGAAATTCTAGATTACTGTGGAAGTTAAGGCTCCACCCATTTCCGTTTGTAAACATTTTTAAACGGTAAAAACTGTTTTTATTTCCGTTTAGTTCGCGGAATCCTGCAAACGGTAAACAAATAGTAAACAAACGGTTTAAATGGTTGAAATAAATGAACCGCTTGCTATGGGTTGAGACACAGATTTCTGAACATATCATTCAATAATGGTTGTGAAAATATCCTGGGACGGAAATAATGCATACTGAGGACTCCTGGCCATATGGCGCACCAACCGGCAGGAGGCTTCCAAATCGAGCAATTATTCACGTGATTGACGGCGCGCTCTGCCACCCGCCCACATCCCGCCCCTTTCGGGCCTCTTGCCATCATGTCGAATCCGCCGATCTCTCGCAATGCCCTCGCTCCTGCCCCGGAAGTCTCCACACACTGCCTGTGAGTGGTGACGAACAAGATGTCATGGCGGACAGTACTGGCAGTCGAGCCCAAAAAGGGGGGAAGAATTGCTCGTACCGTCGGCTCTTTTGTGTGTGCCCCGCTCCTGCCTGAGTAACTCAAGCGCTACCTTTGAGTGTCATCTTGATGCGGAGTACAGACGGTCGAGCTCAACCTGGGGACTTCGGTGTTGGGAATTGTGTCCCATGTCGTGTTTTTTGCCTCCCAGATCTTCCTTCAAGTCGGCATCACCGAACGCCCGCAGGCGCGGCATTGTCAGAGAGCCGCGCGAGAAGGGCGTGCCTCGCCTGCCGCCTGTCGTGTACTGCGAGGACCACCGGGGTCAGCCCGTGCATTGGCACCGCAGACCCCCAATTTTTCGTCACGCATGGACCGTCGAGAAAAACTGGATCTTTCGGGTTGCCCTCCGCTTCTCTCCGGATTCCCCTTTTGGATTGATCGCCGCCATACTGTCTTTACGCGTTGTCTCCACAGATCTTTATCCAAGAGCACTGGTGATGCTGAGATGATGGCGGGTGATGGCGGATATGATGGCGGAATCGTCCGCGGCGGAATTCCCACGGTATAATCCGCTGGAGGGATATTCGTTCATGAGAATATGAGTTTGATTCCTGCAGTGAATTCCATATAGCATATGTCATGCAGTGAATTCTGTCCAGCAAGATACCTCCACTTATTTTACTGGATGGATTTCCTTTGTATCTACTTGCAGTGATTTTGCTGGATCAACTTTCCTGCAGTCACTTCTGTGCACGAGTTTCTCCATCTCGCTGGAGTCATTCCACTGCACGAGTTTTCTATTTCTTCCTGAAGTGATTTGACTCGAGCAATTTCTTCGTTTCTCCTGCAGTCATTTCACTGTGCAGAGTTTCAGTAAATCCCTGGAGTCATTCTGCTGCAGCTATTTCCCTGTGATTTCACTGGATGCAGATCTGCCAATTAAACCTGCAGAAAAATCTCTCCAGTGATTTCCCTCCAAGGTCTTTTGTGGTTATTTGCTCCAAGTGTTTCTCACGATGATTACAACACGCTTCTTCTTCTTTCTCCTTCCAGCGAAATGCCTACTTTAGCATACTCAACCTCATTCTTCCGTCCAGCAATTTTCCAATTTGCCATTGCTTGGCTGCACTCCGCTGTACACATCAGGAACTACCTACTTTACTAATTTGCGGGGATTATCCCAAACTTATAGCTAATTCAGCCTAATTTGCCCTAACTTAGCCGATTAGGACGGTTAGTCAAATTGCCACTCTCCCTAATAAATTAGGTCTAAGTTAGCTTGAAATTAGAATGTATTGTCGTGCATTCATCAATGCTTTGACAGTAATTTGCTGCTTTGATTTCACATTTTTCCCTTTTAAAATTGCAAAATGATGGATTTATTCAGACTGTATTAATGAGGCCCGGGTACACTAATAATGACCACAGGATAGGGTAGTAATGAAGTTATATGTGTTGACCATATGACACTACGAAAACATTAAGGTGCGAGACGGAAACTGGCAATACGTAAGGTAACGAAAGGTGCCTATATATCTTGGGCTCAGTTCTGTGGGCAGCCTATATATCTTCCATGTGAAATCCGATGCAGCACTGCATTCCGACCTTTTGAGTCAGTGGCTGTACACCGTCTGAGATGAACAGGGCTAACCCTATAGGCACGGTCTGTTTAAAAACATGCAATGAAGGGTGTATACATATATCCGAGGTTTTTGCAAGTTGTTGTGAAGTGTGCCACCCGGTTTCGGGAGTGCCGTAATGGGACACATAATCCTATATAGTTGCCGCTCCGTTCTGTACCATAGAACGGTGGCTATGGCACAGTATAGCCACGGTGGCTATGGCACAACGCAGCCACCGTTCTGTGGTACAGAACAGGGCCACAACTATGTAGAATAGAGAGTGCCACAGAGGAAGGCGCTTCGCATCCATCGCACGCCGCTGTTGCGTCGCCGCGTGATGGGGATTGGGTCAGTTCTCCCATGGCCATACTGACCTTCCTGCAGTTCAAGATGCGTGGAAAATGCACCGTCACCGGCGCCAGCGACGCGAACTTATGCCCCAGAGGCCCATCTGCGCATCCCGATCCAAAATATATCTATTCACCCCGTCTGACTCGTGCACCCTTTTTTCTCCTACACCCCGTGCACCAACTCGTCGTAGGCTTCCACCGCTATGGCAATGACCGGTGCGAGGGTGAGCCATGCTGCCGCTGCTGGCTCCCGATGGATGACGACGCGGTCGGGGAAGACTGTGCATATTTTTGTAGTAGCGGGACTGCCCGTGGTTCTCATGTCGACCTGAAAATCAGTCATAGGTCGTTCTTTCAGCTTGTGTCATACGGTGATCTCCTCAACATCAACGCGACAGGAGATAGTGTACTCTATCCCCGACACCACAAATACGGTACTGAAAGATCCATTGAAAATCAGATGGGAAAAGGGAAAAGCTTCAAGGCGCACCGTTGAATGCCTTCATCTGGGCGCGTCAAGTTGTAGATTTGGTACTGGCTCGCTTGGTTGAGGACGCCGGCGCGGAGGTCCTTCAAGAGGACAATAAAACTCGTGGGGACTCGGGTTTGTCCAATGAGATCTGCGGGAGAGTCATTGGGGAAATGTACTTTGAGGATAGGTACCTCGGGTGCTGCCGGCGTAAGGGACGCCAGACGGACCATTTTCGCCGCAAAGAGCACGCCGCTGCCAGGACAAGGACGGAAAAGGAGGATTGGGGCGAGATTGGCTGCCATGGTGGGGGCAGAGAGTGTGTGTGTCCGTTCGGTGAGACCATAGCTAGGAGAAAGTCAAACTTGTTCAGGGGGACGATCATGATTTCCGATCAAATAATCACGGATCGCCGAACACAGCCTTGTTGCCAGATAAATAGCCAGAGCTCGTAATCCCACCGCGCCCTCCCCCAGCTGAAATGCTGTGTTTACTTGATCTAAGCTACGATGTTCTCCTGCGCATCTTTTCTTTCCTCGATGTTTCCTCACTTCTGCAGTCGGCCCTGGTACGTCATTCCTGCTCGATGATGACCTCCATTTGACAACTTCCTTTCTGAAGGTTAGCTCCGCTTGTAACAGACTGGCACAGTCCAAGCACGTTTGGCTAGCCCTCGTCCTTGATCTGGGCTGCCGTCACCTACTGGATCTTCCGCCGCGAGAGGCGTTGCTCCGGTTTTCGGCGGTGCAGCTCATCGACGAAGTCAAACGAGCAGTGTTCGGCCCACGGACTTGGGCTGCAGACTCATCTTCAGCGCCGACCGTCCGACGGCAAATGCGCGTTACCATGTCTTCTCCCCCCTCGGAGCCTACCCTTCTATCTGGCGACAAACACCTGCTCGTGCAACGCGGGACCGGCTGCGAAATCTGGGACTTCGCTGATGGTCGGCATATCTGGGCTCGCGATGACATCCTCCACAGCCAGGTCATCGCCCAGCCAGTCCATGACGGCACAGGCATTTTGATCACGCTGTGCACGGGGCAGGCACTGATGTGCGCATCATTGACGTTTCTCTTCGCATCGTCCCTTTACCCACTATTTAGATTTACGTTGGACCCCGCGCTGATGGATTGTAAACTTCTCGTCCAAGTGTCGATCCTTGACTTGGGGACCAACTCGGAAAGGTCAATGCCACCTATCCAACTCCCTCCGACGTTTTTAGACTTTTCCGATCCGGTCATCGCTGACGGTATGTGGGCTGCTAATGTTACGTGGCTCGTGCAGAAGGCGGACGTCGTGCGCTACCGAGGGGTTCTCCTGGTCAAATGGAAGGAGCGAACATTCGTACTCCTCGACTGTCCAGTAGAGCTGGTTCACAAGGTACGCGACAATCTCAATATACTGTATGCCACCCACCATTCATGCCTTTCCCTGTTCTAGAGAATCCTATCTGGTCATTTCCTAGCGCTCACCAAGGGTGGCGCAACTTCCGACGTGGTCTTTTACCCATCTGCCTCACTCGATCCACACTGGCAGCCGTTCGACTCCCCCGCGCTCGCCAGAGAAGCGCAGTCTCCCATCTGAATCGAACCTATCATTTTACACCAGACTGCGTATCCCGTCCTCCCGGGCCGCCGCACGCCGTTGATGCGCGTTGAAACGCTAGACGCGTGTTTGTTGGTGAACCTCAAAGACTCCAATCAACCCAACCCAACCAAATGCTGACCAGCAGCAGATAAACCAAAACCCAAATCCTAATCCTTCCTATCCAAGTCCTTCGAAGTTCAACCGTCCAACACGTTCGTTCGGCGCGCGAGTTCGGGGGCTCCAACCAAAATATATGGCTGTTGCAATTCAGCTAATAACCGTAAGTTCAACTTTTAACCGTTCCGTTCCGTTCTTGATTTAACCGTTCCGTTCCGTTCAAAACCACACAGCGAGAGCGAGTCCAGAAAACACAGGTGGGAAAACCCGGGCGTAGTTGTATATCTATCTCCTACATTTCAACACCATTTTATACCCTACTTGTTTGTACCAGTAAATACTTGCCATCTCCTGCAATCCTTGGTAGGAAATAACCGAGCGCAATCCTGCACCCCTATATTTGAGAGTTTTTCCACCCCAGAACGGACAAGTCCCCGCCCAATTTATTTAGTAACCTCATGGCCAAGGCTATGCACAATGTTCAACCATTGTCCCGCTGGCCATTTTGCACATATATTGTCCCCTATGACTCCCAGGACCACGTTTCTGAGTCATCCTGACTCGAAACGCGGTCCCGGACCCCGAGTTACACGTCCAAACTCGTTTGCGACGTGTTTCGTTGGAGACCAGACGTCATCACGTGACCGTCGCTCATTGTTCAACTTACTCGGCATTATCCTTCCCCGCGCACCCTCTCATTGAACTCCGCCATTGTTCATGCACAGCATGTCCCCATGCTGTGTTACTACAATGGTTTCCTTCTGCACTGCCCGTACCATCGAGTACACCGGCTCGTTCCGTGATTGCTGACCAATCACCGGCACTTTCCGGTGCCGCGCCGACTTGATTGAAAACTCTAAAATTCCGGCTACTCCGGCGTTGATTGCTGACCAATCACCGGCACTTTCCGGTGCCGCGCCGACTTGGTTGAAAACTCTAAAATTCCGGCTGTTCCGGCGTTTCCTCCCACAGAACGTGAGGTCCCCTTTCATCTCCCTTTTTTTACAGACTCTGACTGTCCCCAGTCAGGTCTAGGCACCACCCGGGAAATGCCGTTGCCGCGATCAATCCTGATCGGCGTCCATCAATTCTGATCGCATCCCATCTTTCTCAACTCTTTTGGTCCTCTCCGAGTATCCTTGAGGGGTATCTTAGCCAAATAAACTCTACTCGTCGGATTCTGACTCCGAGTCTTCTCCATCCTCGACCCCTCCTTCACCCGATGAAGGCCGCAGCCGAACCCCATCAAACTGTAAGTCTTTGCCCTTGTAGACTTCCTCTTCTTCTTCTTCCAGCTTGTCCAGCATCTCCCGCGACGTGTCAATTAATTCTTCGATACGGGTCCCGATGCTCAGCTTTTCTCGCTGCTGGTAGGGTATGACCCGGAACCTCCCTATTTTCTTCTGCCAGACCGCACCGTTGAACTCACACACGATATAGGCTCCACCTTTCGTGCGTCTTACAACGATAACCGGTCCCCACCATCGGTCTCTATTTCTCCCGCTCAACGAGTCCTCGTCAACGGTATTTCGTATCAGCACAACGTCTCCCGGTTCGAAGCAGTAGTCCTTGATTACGTGCTTGTATTTCTCTGCATAATTCTTCGCACTTTGTTCCTTCTGTGCTGCCAGCTTCACCCGCATTTCTTCAACATGAGTCACGTGCTTTGCAAGCGCCCGCGCTCGGAGTCCAACCAGTTCATCCGTCGAGATTATGTGGTCCGGATATTCGACCAACCACGTCACTTCCACAACGTCGAGTGGTAGAATAGGGTGAGCACCGCACACAGCGAAGTAGGGTGAACACCCCATCCCACGCCTTACGGTAATCCGGTCCGCCCACAACACCTGGTGCAAGAACCAGTACCATTTCTTCAAGTCTCCGCCGGTCGCCTTATACAAGGATTGTCGTATATCCCAGTGACCGCGCTCAACCACCCCATTCGCTTGCGAATTATACGGTGAGATCCTAATTCCATCAATCCCATACTTCGACTTCAACCACTTCAACGCGGCCACAAACGGAGTCCCGTTGTCAGTTACTATCCAGCGTGGACAACCCCATCTACAAATCACATCTTCTAGCAGGAATAATCCAATGGTCTCCGCTGTTTGTTGACGCAGTGCTCGTCCTTCCGGATATCGCGTGAGTGCACACCTTGCGTCTACTATGTAGCCGCACTGGTTTGACCTCTCACTCATGTGCATCACATCCGTGTGCACCTTCTGAAATATACTCGGAGTCGCAGATACCACTGGCGGGGCTCTCAAGAGCGCCAACCTTCGTTTCTGGCAAAGCCTGCAAGACTTCACGTACCAGCGTACGTCTCCTTCGATATCTGGCCACCAGAACCTTGTTTCCAACAAGGATTTTGAAGCATATATTCCCCTATGACCGAGCGCATCGTGCGCGGCGCGCATCATGTACATTCGATGCTCTTTCTCAACCACTAGTGCGTGCATTGACTCCACACCCCTTCGATATAATTTCCTGTCTTTGCTGAGGAAGAACCTGAACCCGAACCTCGCGAAGCTCTTGAACTTCGCATCGTCATTCATCTCCTCGGGGCGCTTCAACGTATCTTCTAGCCATTTGCGAACCATGGGAAGTTTCTCATCTTGATCCCGCACCCACTGACTCCGGTGCTCCTCATCGTAGGCCTCGCATTCTGCCTCTTCATTGCGCAGCTTCTCATCCGGAAGCAGGCCTTCTTCAACATCGTTCACTTGAACGTAGACCGGGACTGCGAGTCCTTCTGCCGCATATTCTCGCTTGATGAGCTCGGCTATCGCATGCTCCCCGCATCGCGCCCTACTCAACTCCCGTTCAAAATCGCCCATGTTACTGGCAACACCGTCCATTTCTAGTAAGTATCCACCTCTAGTGTCGATTTGTCCCTTGAAGTCATCGAACTCCAGCGGCTGCTCCATAAAATAATCCCAGTCACCATGTACCTCTGGCGGCCCATTTAATTCCACATCTATATCGCCATCCGGCCATATTTCGTCCCCAGGCTGCTCTTCACGCCGAGATAATCCATCTGGTGGGAAGTTCACACCTTTAACATGTTTTAGTTTGAATTTGAACATTAATATTTGTTCAATCCATCTGTTAATCGTCGCATTCGGCCCCATTCCGGGGTTATTTAACATCCCTTGGATGTACTTCGCGTCGGTCTCAATCACCAACCGCCTACACCCGAGCAGCCAATACTGCATGCCCTCCAACACCCTCTTCAACCCATATAACTCCCGTTTTGGTTGTGAAAATGCTGCCTCCCGCTGGTTCAAAGGTATGGATGCAAATTTTGCGTAGTACCGCTTCCGTGGATCAATTGGGTCTACCTGATAGATCTGGATCCCGACGGCCATCCATGACGTATCCGCGGCCATGACAATGTCCGATATCCAGTCGTAGTTCAAAGGTTTCAAGCAAGGCGCCTCTACCAAGGTGTTCTTCAACCTCTCCATTGCAGCTACCTGCTCTGGTCCCCACACAAACTCAACTCCAGTGCGTACCAATTTCTGGATTGGCCGCGCCAACAGCGCATAGTCTTTGATAAACATCCGTAGGACTCCCACGGTTCCGAGGAAGCGACGCACATCCGACACATCCTTCAACGCTCCCCACCGTGCTATCACTCCAACTCGGTCGGTATCGGGCCTCCGCCCTTCAAACGAGCATAGGTGCCCTACCACATGGAATTCCCCAGCGCATAAAATCGACTTAGCTCCAGAGAATGTACCACCGCTATACTTCATTCGCTGAACTATCCTGTTCAGATTCTCGAAATGCTCCCAAATAAATCTTCATATCCCAGGGTTACCTTGTATTGCTTCGCAAGTACCATCCGGTAGCTCATACCGCGATCCCGGCCCTCTGAGAGGTACGTCGTCAATGTACGGGATGGTTATGTGCGGAATTTCCTCCTGCAAGATGTACGTCACATCGTTGTGGAAAATCGGCACACTATTTGTCCATCCTTGCGGCAACTTCACTAGCCGCAGCGCCCCGAATGGCGTCTGAAATGTCGTAAAATCGCGAGATCCCTCAGCGATGTCTCGGTGATCATAACCTGAGTACAAATCTAGGCATCCACCGCAAGCGCGCCCTGCGAAATGATTCGCCAGTTCGTCGGTCGCCGGTGGGAGCCCTGAGTGTGCTATAGTCACAGCGTTCAACGGTTCCAACGCATGCACGAGCCGTATACTCTTTCCGTCCTTCTTGATGACCCCGAAAAACTTGCTCCGGTAAGATGCATTTGACGGCTCGTAGACACCAGCATCGATTTTATTCTTGATTGTCTTGCAAAATTCCGCGAGCTGTCCACGCGCAATCGGTATGCTCCGCTCGACCCAGGCCTCTGTTCAACCAGTGGAAATTCAACCGGTGGGAAGAAATCGTGTCGGAAATTGCCGCGCTCCCCGTCATCCCAAACGAAGGCTTGCTCGTGGTTTGCTACCAAGTCATGCAGCAGTTTCATTTCCTCGGTCTGCAAGAATCCCGCGTGACGCACTTCCATCTCGTCCTTTCGCTCCGCCGTATACCTGCCCCTCGGCACAAATTCCGCCGGGCACGGATTTAATTTCGGCATCCCAGCCAACGGGTCCCCTATGATCTCCCGCCTGATCCGGTACTTCTCGGGTAATTCTGTATACACCGGCCTGACTTTCAACCCTACCTGTTTGTATTTCTTTCCTGCAAATACTGACTCCAATCTTGCTTTATTCCTCTGGTCAGCTCCAGATTCTTCCCCTGGGCAGGTAAAATCAACCGATTGACAACAACTGCAGCGCGTGTCCGCATCCATCGTGTGGCGAGCGCGCGAATCAAGCGGGTAGCTCCCTCCACGGTATGTTTTGTACTCGCCGATGGTGTGTGCCGACTCGTTCAACACGTTCGCAAATACTTTGTGAGGAATACCATCCACAGCCTCAATATCCTGCCTCCTGAATGACTGAAAGAGCACTGCTGCCTCTTTGTCATTCTTGAAGTCGGTGGCATCATCCGATGCTGCCGTGTACGCCTCTACTGTCTTCTCGGGAGTCATAACCCCTCCCCTTGGCTGGTAAAATTGCTCAATCCGCAATTCTTGGTTTTTGTCGAACCCAAGCACAATCGCTATCTCCTCTCCTTGACCCAGCTGATTCAACTCCTTGAAGCGATGCGAAAATCCTCATCTGCGCCTTGGTTATTCTTCATCTTCTCCGGCAACTCTCTTGTGCCTTGTTTCTCCTTTGTCCTATCATAGGTAGGCACTGTCCATGCCCTCCCTGAATTTGGGTCCGTCAACGTCAAGAGTTGACGCCCTTCTTCGTGGTCCGTCCGGCTTTTTGTTAGCACATCGAACGGGCGCCCAAGCAATACCTTGTATGCTGGGCTGCGTATCACATGGACTTGCAAATAGATACGCAGCTCGCGCCAGCGAAATGGTACGTTCTTCGCTAGCCCCATTGATTTCTCAAGTTGACCATTGGCACTCTGCATGAATATGTTGATTGTGGGGTCCCAAACCAACCCACACTTCTGCGCTTCCTCCAGCGACATCGAATCAATTTGAGAGCCGGTATCCAGTACGCACTCCACTGGTCCCTGGCTATTCACGTACGGGAACGTGACTCGTAGCGGTACGGAGTCGCGTGCCACATAAATTTGTTTCGGTCCTTCATCCTCACTCAACCCTTCCAGGTATTGGAGGTATGGGTCTTGTGCGACCAACGAACCAGCCGGTATTCCTTCCGCTGCTATGGTCGTCACAAAAACTCCCTGTACTTCTGGTAGGTCGCCCAAGTCCAGTGCGTCATTTAATAACTGATAATCCTGTATGGCTGGCTCTGCAACCACTTGTTGCTCTACGTCGAGCACCTCATCTGCCCGCGCCAGCTCTCTATCCCTGAGTAACTGCCTTACCCGAGTAAGTCGCAGCTTTTCTCCTTCTCGCAGGTCCTTGCTGATCCCGAACAAGTCCCCTAATTTAACCGTTACCTCGGTGCTATTGATGCACTCCAGCATCTCCTCGGTAAGTCCATCCCTCTGGATCGGCGCCTTTAATTTGTACGCCTTTCCGGAGTCTTCAGAGCGCCTGCGCTCCATGTCGTCTGCATGGGCTGGCAGAGTTCGAGCCCCAGCGCCAAGCGGCTTAACAAAACGGTAAGGCAACTCTGGCCGAGTCGACGACCTCTCCTGGTTGTGTCTCTCATTCCTATTCTCATTATTTCCGGGTTCCTTTCCCTCAGGAGGCTTAGATTTTCGTGTTTTCTCCCGCGCCTCCATCCTTTGGGCGTTTAAAAATCCTGCTCAGGAGGGTTTGCAAACGAGACAGTGCGTGCTCCGCTCCGTGTCTGCAAGTGCTGCTCTTGCGCAGGATTTCCCATCTGCATCGCATTAAACACAGTTCGTCCAAGCTCCTCCATATTCACGGTTGGCACTGGTGCAGCATGGTTCGCGTAGGGCTGCGCCTGGTTTGACATAGGTGCCGTAGGTGCTGTGGGCAGCGTCCGCTGTCCACTACCTGCGACCTGGTTCAATTTTACGTGCAAGGTCCGTACCTCATCGCGCAAAACATCGAATTCATCTTCTAACGCTCCACCGTAGAGCGTCTCAGCATACAGGTGCTGTCCAGCTACGCCTTTCTTCTGCCAATACCCTTCAACATGCAATGCAGGCGGGCCTTTTCCCCTCGGGATAAAATTACCATCTGCCAATTTCTGCTGACCATCCTCGACGGCTATCCAGCCCTTCTGGATGTGTGCGGCTTTCATTGTACATTCCTTCGAGTAGTGGTCCTGGCCGTCACAATAATAACAGCCGGTCCGCTGCGCTGATCCGTTGCTTGGTCCAAAACCACGGCGCCACTGGCTATCCGGCCCGTAGGAATTCTGTGCCCCACCGCGCGCCGTATTGTCGCGGTGTTCACTCTCTTCTCGTGAAGGTGTGTGGCCTCTTACGTTGACCATGGCCTTCAATAATTCATCGTGCGCGGCCTTGGCCTGCTTCTGCGAGACGGCCAGCGCGTCACGGAGACTTGATAGCTCTCCACCGAGCTCCTCGAGGTGCGCGTCTCTGCGCTCAATCTTGATAGCTGGAAAGCGGTCCGAGCGCTTCATCTCAGGCACATCTTCTTCTCCCAAAGTCGCCTCCACACCTCCTGCGCTTGCGAGCCGTTCCGCCATCTTTATCAGTTCGTCTAACAGAATGGGGTCCTCCTTCCGGTGGTCCACCGCATTCTGCCCTGCTGGTGGTGGATTATTAACCAGCAGATCCGCCTTGATGAGGTTTCGTGTGTTGATCGCGGCTCTCAAGGAGTCGGCAAAACCCTGCTCAAGCACATTGAGATAGCGCCGGCACGCCTCCTTATTTAATATAATGGCGGGTGCCCTACTGAGCTTCTTTACCAGAGCTCGGAAACGCATCCCAAATCGCGTGAGTTTTCCTTCGTCAGTGCGTCGAATATTCCTATTCTCAGCACATAGTTCTTCTAACTCCTCCAAGGTCCCATCCAGGTCCTCTTGTACCTCCGGGTACACCTTCAACACGGCTCTCTTGAAATCGTCGTATGACACCCCAGCCGCGTACTCCGGTAACCCCCTCCATATTTCTCGCTTCTTCACTGGTAGATAACTAGTGAGTAGCCTCTTTTTTTCGTCGTCGTCCGTTATTTGAGCCAGCTCAATAATATCGGTGACTTGTTCCACAAAATCACGTAGATCATCCTTATCTTCCGTGGTGAACTTGGGGACGTTTGATTCCCAAGGTCGTGGAACCCTAAAGCTTGCAACCCCGGCACCAGCTGGTACTCCTGCTGCATTCCCTGCCATCGTCGTGTCCTCTGGCGTGATAGGTCTTAGCTTGAAAGAAAAATCAAATGAGAACTCGTCCGAGTTGTCTGAAAAATGTTCGTCAAGTAAGGCCTCGTTGACGAAAGGTAATTCGTCTGGAGAGCTGCTCCTGCTGTGAATATTGCCGACGTCGCCTGCGATGTCGAGCTCGTGTTCCCCTGTCTTCTTCTTGCCTGTGTACGCCGCTGCTCGCGCTCGTACTCGGTCTCTAACCTCGTTCCTAGCTTTCTCCGCTGGTGTTAAACTTGAATTCCTGCCTGCAGAAATCCCGTTTGTTATAATTGTGTGTCGTCCGGATATTCAAGATGACTGCGACCAGCGCAAATCAAGTTGTAGTAGTCTGAATGAACCCCCTCGCGGTGGGCTCCAGATGAAACGCTAGACGCGTGTTTGTTGGTGAACCTCAAAGACTCCAATCAACCCAACCCAACCAAATGCTGACCAGCAGCAGATAAACCAAAACCCAAATCCTAATCCTTCCTATCCAAGTCCTTCGAAGTTCAACCGTCCAACACGTTCGTTCGGCGCACGAGTTCGGGGGCTCCAACCAAAATATATGGCTGTTGCAATTCAGCTAATAACCGTAAGTTCAACTTTTAACCGTTCCGTAGGAATAATTAGACCTTCATGAGTACCATATGTCAAATTTCGATGTTTCTAGGTTCTAATTGACCTTGTAGCACAGTCAATAAACATGAACTGCCATTGAAATACATTTCAGAGGGGCCCTGTAGCCTTATTGAATAACCAAGAGTAGTTGGGATTTCTGTAGGCAAGTTGATGCAGATATTAAAGTCAAGTATATAGGATTCAACACTAGAACTTGGTTGAATTTGGCACTCTTTTGTGCACCCGAGATTATTTTTTTTCAGAGGGCAGATACAAGAGTTCCATCAACTCATATAGGAGGGGGCTACTTCCAGCTGCTGCTTGATATCCTCATATTGAAATTATATGAAGTATCAAGCTCACAATAAATGTTTTACATTGTGACGATGTTTATTCGTGATCTGATTGGCCGATCAATATGTGTCATCAACATTTGTCAACCCTCCCTCGGTCTCTTTTGGTGGCATGTCTACTGAAGAGATCCACTAGAGTACTGGATTTAACAGGAGGAACTTTCTGTTTCAAATTACTATGGTTGTTACTGGCTACATTGTAGTTTCCTGGGTCTCCAAATACAGTATCCTGACCTGGAAGGAGGCCTACACAACTTCAGGTGCCCACCAAAATTGCGAACACTTTGATGAGAAAACCTATCTATAACTTGGAATTATATCCCTTGATGTCCTATAAAGATCGAAATCACTCTCATCATATAATTCAACATCTCTAGTGCCCAACAAGGTGAGGCAAGGTGGATGACAGTAAAGTGCACGGCCTTGCAGCCCTCCAAAAGGCTCCTGGTGTGCAATAAAGTCTTGCAGAAGTTCTGCAACAGCTGTCAGGCAGGTCTGAGGGTTGGGTCTAAATGAGGATTGGGGAGCACAATATTTTACACTTGAGTTTCAAAGACATATAATTGGAACATTTGGTTCAGCAGAGGGCACCGAGGAAATATTACAACACTGTACTTTGGTGTCAATCCACTCTACGATGGCATGAACATTACTGACAACTGAGATTTACATCACTGTTGTTGTTGCAGTCAATGCAGTCAGCATTTGGGTGGAAGATTTGGTCTGTAGAGGGCTCCGAGGGGGATCTATCACTGTTTTGTTTTTGAATCCAGCACCCAGAAAATACTGCTTGGGGTCCCTTTCAGAGCATATCAGCACTTGAGAATATTTATCATGGAGTTTTGGAGCTTTCTGGAAGCCAAGCTTGGCCAAAGGTGGGCACCAAAAGAGGCGCTGTTGAATCTCATTTCACACATAGTCACTTGCAAATCATAAAATTTGACATGTAGACATGGGTATATAAGACTCTACTCCCATGTGATGCACAAAATGGGTGGTTTATACAAAATGAAGCAAAAAATGGAGGCCACCATGCAAGCCACCATGCAGGTCTATTTGGAAGCTAATGGTGTTCAAGGAGGGCCAAAATTTACCAAAGACATAATGGTCATTGCATCTGAGACTTGCTTTCTTGGGAGTGCTGGAATATGGCAGAATGGACCCCCCTAGGAGGCTACGAACATTTGCCGCCAAAAGCAGAAGGCTTCTATATTAGTAATATTACTCAAGGCACCGCGGAGCCTGGGACCTCTTAGGTAGGTTTCGGTACTACAAAAGAACCCCCCTAAGAGGGGGTTTACATAATGAAATAGGTGTCTCCTTAGGTGGAAGGTCGCCATCATCGGGGCACAGCGACTCAGGAGCGGGGCAGTGGTATTCCACCTCGACTCCGCGGTCGCGGCCGAATGGGGGTGCCGAGACGCATGGATGCGTTCTTAGCTGGCATGGGAGGTATGTCTGTATATAAACTGTGCTCGTTCTCGGTGGTCATGGAATTCGTTCCCGTCTCGTTCGATCCTGGCCTTGCGGGGGCTCTCGGGGAGATTGAGGAAGCGAATGGGATTGAGAAGGCCCACCTACTCCAAGCGCGCTTCATTAAGCCGCTGGAGAGGCGGCACCCGGGCCAACGCTCGGCCCATGCCATTTTCGGCTTTGCGAGCGCCCAGGCGGCGAACCACGCCATCCGCCACAGCTTATTTGTGGACGGGAAGCGCGTACCAGTGCGCAAGCTCCTATCAGAGCCCATACGCTGCCTGAAGTGCCAGGCACGAACCATACCGCGGCTACATGCCCCTCTATCCACGACGTCTGGGGGCAATGCGGGCAGATGCACCGCACTGACACGTGCAAGGGGACTGACAACGAACGCGCCTGCTCGAACTGCATTGCGGCAAAACACCCTCATAGGGGACACGGGGCAGCGGATCGCAGCTGCCCAGTGTTTGTGGATAAACTTCAATTCGCACTCAAAAGGAACCCAGATGCTAATTACAGGTACTTCCCTACGGACGACCCCACCACCTGGGAATGCCTGGACAGGCCCGCCGACGACATCAACAACCAAGCGGCTACCTGGCAAAACGGGAACTCGTGGTCTGGAGGTTACGCGATGACAGACGGGCGTGCGGTGAAGAAGAAGATGGGGCCGGGGTTGGCCCCGGACACTGCGGCGAGGACGAGCGGGCAGATGGGAGCGAGGAGGCCGGGCTACGGTCAGCCTGATGTAGGCTGGACGGGAGCGCCGCTGCGCCAAACAACGCTCGAGGGGCGCTTTGCTATGCCGGAAAGAGCACGGGGGGCAGAGGCAGTCACGGGGGTGAGTCATGCTGCTCTGCCCACTCCGGCGGGGGGGGCAGGAGATTCGGGAGAGGCGACCGGGGTGGGGAGAGTGGAGGTGGTCGGAGGGCCCATGCGGGGGCAGGTGCTGACGGGACAGGCAGATGCGGGTGCACATGCGGAGGCAACTCGCACGAGCAACTCGCCGGTAGCGCCAGGGGAGTTGATGCGGGGGCGGCCGGAGTCGCTCCCGACACCAGGGGGAGGTGGAAGCCAAGAGCGCGAGGAGGAGGAGGACGAGGGTGAGGATGAGGACGATCCGGCGACAGAGGAGAGAAGGAAGGCAAGGGTGCGGCAAAAGGTGCACGCGCGTGTGAATGCAGCAGCGGCACCGCAAGTGTACTCCCCGGGGTCGTGGTATGACGATGCAGCCGCGGGTGATGCGGTGGAGAAACATTCTGCCCCTCCGCCTCTGCCACCGTTGCAGGACGAAGAGAATCCGCCGGCAGGCATTGCTGGATTATCGCCACCCGGGGGCTCCCGTGGACGAGCGGATTCACTGCATTCCGACCCCCCCTAGGCACAGATGTGACTAGGTCTGCGTAGTTCTGTGTAGGATCTGCGTAGGTATGTGTAGGTCTGTCTGATTCTGTGTAGGGTACTAGACAGGCTCTGTGTAGCAACCTAGGCACAAACTCTGGCTGGCTCTGTGTAGGATCTGCGTAGGATCTGTGTAGGATCTGCGTAGGATCTGCGTGGCTCAGTGTAGGTACCCAACAGGGCTAGGCAGAGCTGAACGCGCCTGAGCGTTACGCGTAGATGTTGGTACGCGTCATGCCGGCATGATCGTTGCCTTGTCGTCATCTCTGGGCTCGGGCCGGTCGAAATTAACAGATATTTTTAGAAAATCACCTTTAAGCTTTCTATGCCCGCCCGCATCGACAGTGGCGTTGCGGTGTCACTTTTGCGTGAGAGAATCGCCACTCGCTCTCTCGACTTGCCTCTCACTTTCATCCCTAAGTCTCGATGGTAGGAAGAATGAAGAATGAAGCGTGGGAACGACATCGGCGATCTCGGGGTTATGTGTACGAGCTCAGCACGCGAGGATGTGCCACAGTACCTTTTTTTGACTGAAAACATATATGTTGGCACCTGTCTAGGTCTGTGGAGGGACCTAGACTGACCTACACAGACCCAGGCAGACCTAAGCAGAGCTAGACAGAGCTAGACACACCTAAACAGACTGTGTATAGCAACCTAGACAGAGGTGTCTGTGTAGCCTCTGCCTAGGGACCCTAGGCACAGCTGTGCCTAGGGGGGGTCGGAATGCAGTGTGTACAAGTCCTGTAACAAATCGACGATTTCAATTGCGAAAGTGCGAGTTCATCAAAGAGAATCTCAGCTTCTGCCGTTGATATGGTGGCGGAACTCAGGCAATACCCGAATAAGAGGGAGTTGAATGCCCGTGTTCAAATATTTGCAAGAGCACGGAACTACGGTTGGAAGAACAGTTTGAATTTCAGACTCGGATTTTTCTCGACTGTCGGCAGCCTGTGGATGGCGGATACTCTATGAACTGGATAAGCAAAACCGCATTGGAAACCTGTACCGACAGATAGAACGAACGGGTTGGGTTAAAGCTATTTCATGGGCGGAATGCCCTGAGCGAGAAGGCATCGAGGGACCTAACGTGCGCCAAGGCTTGAACGAGGTGCATAAAGAGATACCACATAATCGGTCAAAGAACACGAGACTCTGCGCACAACACCACCATTCCTCTGCTGGGGCGGGGAACAGATGGGATTCAAGTTACGTACCTTGAAAACGTCCGAACTTTGTCGGGCAGCGGAGCACCAGGACATGGAGACATCCAAAAAATGTGGAGAGTGAAGATATGCATACTAGAAGCCAGAGTGTGGGTTCACCGTTCCTCATGGTACAAGGTGCCAAGCCTGCGAATACTGTTGAGTCTTTTTCTCGGCCCAAAGCAAGAACAACCCTCTCTATGACCCGACCCCGAATCGAACAGGGACTCTCAACACACGGCACACTATTGTTATCCCCAAGACGGATCGCAGGTGCGTTCCAACGCCACGGGTCTTACTTTGTGCTCACTCCCGTACAGTATTTCTGTGCAATACAATCCACTACGGCGGGTAATGAAAGAGATAGAAAGAGGTACAAGAAGCGCATTGCAGCCGGCTGGGCTCACATCTTGGGCTTTGAACCCGAAGAAGCGAAACAAATATACGTCTCCTCGGTTGAGCATCCATTGGAGAATATTATCCTCACTGGTTCATCGAGGTGAGCCATAAGTAATATTTTCTCCTTCATGTTCTTGTGAAAGAACAGTGCTTGATCCTTGTTTCAGAGATGACGCCGGTTCGGTGATGTCACTGTAGGTTTTTGTAGGTTGGCAGAAAAATGGTTATAACATGGTTACCCTTAAGAGAGAAAAAAAGGTATGGGTACGAAAAATGATCCGATCACCCTACACAACCTGACTGGGTAGGTGGGGGTGATTTCCTAGCTTGTTTTTGCAGGCAGATGTTGGGTTCAGATTAGAAAACGGACAAGAGAATGTGCACAGTAGAACATAGGTTATCCATTGAAATACCCAACTATGAGAAAGTAAACGTAAAACAAAAAAATGGGCGGAATAACGCTAGACTTCTCCATCTTTGGCTTAATGACCCACCCCGACTCAAACATAGTTTTCGCTTAGAATTCATCATGGCGACAACGCCACAGAGTGTGGATGCGCCCAGCGCTACAGATCTTGTTCGTTCTGCGGTGTGTCTGATCTTTATTACTAATTTATTGGCTTGGAGCAGCAAACAGTGAAACAGTTTCCTGGAAATCGGTCACTCACAGCGGATTTCTCTAAAATAAAAGGACTAAAAAGACTAGTAGGAGGGCTCACTTACCTCTGTCCCTCACTCATCGACTATCAGTGTACTCAACACCCTCGATGCGAAAAGGTTTTACCAGCATCGGTAATCCCGATGGACTCTCGGGCATCTCGGGCAAAGGGAGACCTTGATGCCTCCCTCTTCAGCACAAAGTCCGGACACCAAGGACAAAAAATACACCCACAGCAAACTTGTGAGTTCGATACAGCAAATTCGGTGCATTGGATCTGCCTACAATAAGGTCCCCCCTAAAATACCGTTTGAAACAGTTCAAACGGTTTTTTAAGTAAATGTTTTTCACCGTTTCCGTTTAATTTACTGTCCATCGTAAACGAAACCAAATGGTTGGAGCCTTACGCATGTCTTGGCGTGAATCGTATTCAAGTCAATCTACTATTTCATGGATCCATGCAACATTCGATGCCCCGTTGACACGCCCATAATCATGGGACGCCTTAACGAACTTGATGCTACCTGAGCGGATCCAGCACGTACTCCTCGCCAGCAGGCACACGCATTGTAAAGCATCTGCCCAAACAGAGGAAGCCAAGACCGATGAGCATGTACAGCGCTACACAATCAGAACGAACGAAACAGTACATGATCAACTACGCAAGCCCTTTGATACCCGAATTCAAACCGGGCCTTCAAGTTAGGTAGAAGCGAGCGTGAAGATCTGTTGCGGGCGGTTCGTATCGACCTCGAAAGTCAACTTGAAAGTGCGCAGAGTGAGTGGGATTTGCAGGCTATGGAATGATGAAAACCGACCGGGGAGTTGGTACTCCCAGCCTCCGCGGGCCAGGAGGTGAGTACAACTTTGAATGTGTTTTCAACAATTCTAGGGAGATGGGCATCAGTCGCGGTACGAATGAAGCAAGTGCGCATGGGGAAAGTGGATTTGGTCTCACTTGACGGTATTGGCAGCAGGATTGACGGACTGGACGTTAAACGAGAGGGGAAATTTGTTCAGGACGGCCTGTCCGAACGTGAGGCCGTCGTTTGGGGCTGCGGGGTAGGACAGGAAGAGGCCTGCGGTGCTTTGGATGGTGAATACGCCGGGGGTCGCGGTGGTGACAAAGGTCCACTTGGGTTTTCGAGTGAGTTTCACATAATGCGGAAACATCAACGGTACATACCTGGGGCGATCCCCGGGTGTTCCCGATAACGGGGTTGTTGTTCAACGCCAGCCCGAGAGAGTTTGTGACCGCGCTGTTCTGGAAGTCCAGGATGTTGAGGAGGGCGGCGGCCGCAGCGATTGCAGTGAGGTTGAGGTGAACCATGTTTGAGATGGGGGATGGACTGAAGAGCATATCGCAATTTATAGGGAACAGTGTGGCATTTCGAAGCCGAATCGGGGTGATTCGTTTAGGATACTCATCGGGACTTGTCCCTCCGGTGGACTGTTTGCTTTGCACCCCACTGACCGATCTCATCGGGGAACTAGCACCACGTGGTATGTCGAACACGATTCTTTTGCAGTACTCAGCGAGCTTGACACTTTAAATTTATATCCATCCAATCACGTTTGAATCGTGTGGTATGTCGTTTGAATGGCGTGGTATGACCCGCGCACGTGAAGTTGGTTGGTGGCCCGTAAATCGCGGCTTCAACAAATCCAACTCGCTTGAAGTCACTTATTTAATTTTGTCAGCTCAAGAACAAATGTGGAGGTATTAGTTCTTCATGGTTGGGTTGTACGAACCAGGATACCCACGATTCTACGATTACCTGTTGACAATTCTCGTGAGGGTCTAGTGAGGGTCCAGGATTGACATCCGACAGTGGCGGTTTGATGGCGGTTGATCTCTTGGACTCTGGTTGCTTCTATGGTCCTGGCCCTGGATGTCGCTCAACTCGATGCATAGCTGACCCCTGGGTATTCTAAGATCTACACTGTCACCGAGGCTATGAATAGTGGACTATGGGGTCATTTGATCCCACTGAAAACGACCAGCATACAGCATACATACACTGGAAACGACCAGAAATCCTGATGACGTGTGTGCAAGTCGTCTTCAGTGGGATAAATGACCCCATAGTCCACTATTCATAGCCACGGTGAAAGTGTGGATCTTAGAACACCCAGGGGTCAGCTATGCATCCATTGAGTTGAGTGACATGCAGGGCCAGAACCATAGAAGCACCTAGAGTTCTACGTGCGTGCGACATACCACACGATCCAAACGACATACCACACGACTCGAAGGCAGTGGACATTTGTCATCACACCGGGGGCAAAAGGCGAGGCATGCGGAACGCTAGTGCGTTAAACGCATGTGGTCGGCATCTGCAATAAAGCTGTCAATCAGCTTTATGGCACCTTTGTTTTTTGGGGGCAATTCAGAGCCGAAAAGAAAGGTGCCCAAACGCTGTTTGACATCTTTGTTCGAGATTTCGACCACATGCGTTTAACACACTTGCGTTCCGCATGCGTTGTTCTTTGCCCCCGGTGTCACCGCGACCACCGGCGTCTTTATTTCCTGGCCCGCTTTCAACCTGGCCGCGGGGGCTGGGAGTACCACCTCCCCGGTCGGTTTTCATCATTCTGCGCTGTTTCAAGTTGATGCGAAGACCCAATTCCAGGAGTGTAGATTATGCGCTAGATTTTCGTTAGGTCTTATCATTAATTGGAATTTGATGAATCCCCCTCCTTGGGGCGACTATGTTTGAATTCTCGCACCTCCTGGTCTGCTCTATCTGCTTGGCTTTCCTTCATTGTTCGTTTGATCTTGGGTATTCGAGAATTTACGTGTCGATCCAACCATTTGTTATAAGTCATCCTGGTTCTTATCATTCCGTTACTTTACCCAACGAAACATCCACAAATGCAACCTACGGTCCCTCCGTCACATTCTCCAGCACGGACAAGACTGTGTCGGTAGTAATGCACATCCGTACCCAGATTCAAAAAATGACGAAGGTGAAAATTGTTAAAAGAAGTGTCCGGCTGCCCTTCTGTGACCGGCCCCGAATCGAACGGGGACTCCCCGTGGAATGCATATGACCAACCACTTACAGATCGAGGATGCGCACCGGCGCTACAATTCTTGTGAATTGTGGGGTACAAACCTGATTTTATTGGGTGATATGCACCCAGGCAGAGGAGGAGAGCAGGAGAGACGAGATGAGATGACCGAGATGAGCACGCCGGATGGTTACTTTACGTCGATTAATTGGCACGGTCCAGGGTTTTCTAGGTGCACGGTGAGCAGTTGGATTTTTTCCTTCCTTGGTTTGGATGGGGAAGGAGGAATGGTCGAAAAATCAGTGTAACATGAAATGGCGGGGAGGTGTGCCGAGATGTACCCACCCACTCAGACTCGGCGGGATGGATGTCTGCTGCAGCGTCAAGCGGCCAGGGGTGGGTCGGTCGGTGGGTAGGTCCGGCTGTTCTTTAAATAAAATTTGATCCAGCTAAGTAAGGATTTATGATTATGAAGGCGGATGGATAGAGGACACGCACATACGTACCTTCCCAACACCCGCTCTCCGCAGCCCCCTAGTATGTTGCCCACCCATTTTGAACCACTTAACAGTGGCTGGGGCACGGGTGGCTGTGGCACGGACTCAGCCCCCGGTAGGTGGGGCCATGACCCAGCCACTAACTACCATTAGCCGAGGGTCGAGTCCCACTAACGACGATTAGCCGAGCGTTAGCCGAGTCCCACTCCCACTAATCTCGTCGTTACTCACCTCCGACGAGCATTAGCGATTCTTCTTTGCATGGCTTATCCTCTGCATCCACTACTTCCATCGGAGAAACCGCCGTGGCTACCACAGGTTCCAGCAGCACGGCCAGTGGAGTGGCTTCCGCAAGCCCAAGCGCATCCCCAAATCCATCGCAGAAGTCGCACAGGTGATGAGGATAGGACACACAAATGCACTCTCTGACTGGCGGTTGTAGAAATGGAGTACGGACTGCGGCCGTTGCAGGTTCTGTCACCTCCGTTGGTTTCCTTGTTGCGATCATAATGCTGGTTTTCTGGGCTAGAAGACGCCGGCGCCGGATCGGCCAACGACGGCTCCCGGAGCAATTCCCTCGGGAAAATACATCACAAAATGCCTTTCGGCCAAAGGCTAACAGTATGGCGAGTCCCCATAAAATGCGGCAGACGGATCCCCTGGGTGTTGTGCCACAGAACGCGGTGCTGCCTCACATTGGCCCGGCGGAAGGCTCGGCTCACGAAGTGCCAGTGAATCTGCCGATGCACCCGGTTGTGGGGCAGCTGGCGGCTGAGTTGACCACTGGAGTGCCGCAAAGCTCGCCCCCGAGCTATACAGGATCATTATCAATGCCCCCGAGCTATATCGCCACTCTTATTGAGATGGAAGGACTATGATACCCCGTCGAAACGAAACATGCATCACGCTCCTTTACACCACATTCCTTCAGATACCCATTCACTTTGTTACACTTGTAGAGTATTTATTGCAGATCACTCCAATCACGACTCAATAATCTTTGCTGGATCAGATGCAGAACGTTTTGAATTTTCTACAGTCCTAACCTGTGTCTCTCTGGTGAGCAACAATACAGACAACGACAATTCAAAACGAAGTGAGTGAACCGGGCCAAAAATCAAAATCCCGCGTGAAGTTTGCGGTGATGGCCAGTCGAAATTTGAATGCATGGAAGGCCACGAAAACACCTGTGTTCTGTCTCCAGTTCAGAATCCGGAGAAGCCGATCGATCTCAAGTGGAAGGGCAACAACACCGCTTACACCTCTCTCTTCGCTCTCCCCTGGATAATTCAAGCGCGCGTATGGTACTGGAGGGATAAATTTGAGACGGCGGTCGGATACAGCCCAAGAACTCCAAAAATAAATAAATAAATGCGGTACCGTACCGCGAGTCCGGTTCTCCGCGAGATATGAGTCAGATGGACACCTAAAGCCCGCAAATGAGCATGATACTGGGATAAAATGGACTTGTAATGCAGAGCTGATGGTAAAGCGCCGTGGTGTTTTTGATCGAACTATCGAAAGCCGCTTTGTAGTCCGACAACAACTGTCTATCAGCCTGGTGATCCAGATCAGTGGGAATTCGGTCGTTCATGGCCGATGCGAAGGTTAGCAGCCGTTGAAAGAGCCGTTGAATGAATCTGAACAAACGAAGAACGCAAACAGACTCCGAACGCATGTTGTCAATTGGTCAAAGTGCACGCCGGGAGCCATCAATCCGAATTAGCAACATGCCAGAGCGGTAACTACAGCACCACGCGGCGGACAGGATGCAACGGACCTTCCCGTCCCGTGTGCGATGGCGTACCGATGCGCGTACGCAAAAGAGAGGCGCGGTGTCGTAAGGGAAGCGTTGTCGCGTCTGCCCGCTGGGTCAGCTAGATGGGACAGAGGCAAGCTCCGGGCATACCAACCAGTCTGTAACGTGTACACGCCTTACGTCTGCAGCCTTCCGGGATGACATTTGAACGAGCACAGAGTCGCCTGGAGATGTGGAGCGAAGGAAGAAGCGGTGAGCCTCTTCTGCACGTATGCAGATCGCCGGGCACGCAAGATGGAAGAATTTTGTGCCAGGGCGGGAGAGGAGGGAATGTCGGTGTGTAGATGTAATGACGGATCCGAGACGCCGTATGACCTCAAAAAAGCGCACAACAAGCACTGAGGGAGATTGGACTAGAGACATCGGTGCGCCGGAAGCTGCAAGAACGGTGGGTCGAACGCGCAATGGATATAATCCAGATATGTACTGACTGACTGTATTACCGAAACTCGTGCCACTCATATCCGCATGTCCGCTGTGCGGGGAAGATGAAATCAGCGTCGAGGATTTGCGGCAGCGCAGCGCAGAGGATAACAAGGAATGGTGGGAAGGCGGACAAATGGCAGGAACAGAAATAAATGCATAACCGGGTAAAGATGAGGGACCAGGCCCTGAAGGAAATAGCATGACACTCGCGTCCCCACGTCGTTCCAGTCCAGCTGATGAGAGGAGACTTCAGAGACATCAAACAGGCGCTGGGATAGGCGTCGTAGTTTGGTGTCAGCTGCTGGGGACGACCGTGCCGCGTGGACATGCAAAATATGACCACGGACCACAAGAGAATACTTTTTTGCCAACGCACGAGAATACGATGCCGCACCTCAGGCTCAATATCGTCCGTGGATGGCCGTGGACCTCTTCTGGGATCCACTGATGTGCCAAGGGGACGTGCGCGAGAAGTAATGTCAGTATGGCCTAACATTGAGCGTCTAGTCCGTCTCGTCCACAAAGGAATCCGCTCGGCTGCCGATCGGGATTCCTGGGGGAAGGCGATGACTAGCACAGCTGTGGCGGAAATCCAGACGCGTTTCCGCAGCGTAAAGCAATAAAATAGACTTCACTAACCGACCACCTCTAGTTCGGGCGCGGGGAGCCGAACCCCGAACTACGAGTGACATAAGTATAACGCTTAGAGTCGAACGAAACATGCTCACGGTTTGCCGCACACCACGCCCGATTTATTGAGCTATTCATTCCCGAGAAAGGTAAATTAGTAGCTGAATATTCAAATGAACTTAGGAGGTCCCTTCTGGTGGAGTCTTATCTCCGTGAGCAGCCGAGTCCCATGCTCAGTAAGTTCAAAAAAAAATTAATGCCACATACTCGGATGGGGGGAAATCGTGAACGGGGTAAAACCAATTCACCCACTTGAACAGCGTCAGTTAGGGCGCGGGAAGTTGAACCAGGGACTGCGAGTGAGATACGCCTCGTTTCCCGCTCAACCGAGCTCGCTGTGGGCCGTACACCACGCGTGATTTTCTGGCTGTTCATTCCTGAGGTAAGTAAGCCTCTGAATGAGCGAAAATAAAACCTGTGGTTAACCCTCGGCAAGACAATGTGAATTCTTGATGTAACTACTTTGAAGGTGAACCGCACTCAGCCCTACTTGCACGGCGGATGTCGTTCGTTGGAATGCACGCACTTTTCATCCGAAAGCTTAGTTGGGCAACGATCCATTTTGCTGACAAAGGAATGGAGGATGGATTCGCAAAATTCAGTAATTCCAATCTGACGCGCGGAGAAACGACAAAGAGCGTAATTCGACAAGAGCGTAATTCTGTGAAACCACAGCACAATAAGACAAGACAAGAGCACCAATCTGTGAACCCACAGTACGACAAGGACAAGTATTGAGATGGATACCGACATCCCTCCATCCGTCCGATTCCAACACCTCCCAATCAGGGCTTTTCTCCCGTATACGCCTTCTCAGGTGGCGCTGGAGTATCCTGTTCCTCCAGCACCCACCCTTCAAACGGCACTTCCGTCGGTTCTGCTTCCCGGGCCGCAGATCTCCTTTTCTTCTGCACATATGCAACGAGCGCCGTGAATAAGCCGTAGAAAAACACGACCTCCCAGCCGTGGAGGATCCACAGAGCCACCGCTCCGATGTTCTTCAATACGGAGTTCTGGCGCGAGACGATGCCGTGGTGGACGAAAAGGAGCAGCCATACGAAGGCCGACGCGGAGCAGAGGAGGAGGTTGAGGAGGGTGCCGGTCCAAGCGTGTGCTTCGGATATCCCGGACGCGGGGCTAGGGGACGCGGCGGGCGGTGCGGGCCCGACCTCCGCCTCGAGGACCGCCCAGGCGCAGGCGTTGGCGAGCGCGAAAGTGTACGGGTGCGGGTAGCGCCGCAGGACGCCGGGGGCGAGGTGGAAGAGGAAGAAAGAAGTGAAGTAGATTAGGAAGAGTTTGCCCGGGAAGTGGGGATAGCAGCCCACGGTGGGTAACACCGCGGGCAAAGTCCTTGGCAGCTAAAAATTAGCTGCCTGAGTGGAAGGTGGCGCAGAAGCAGCCCAGGAAGCAGCCGTGGAAGCAGTACGGGAAGCGTGCGCGCGGCTTGCCTCGGAGGTGTATGTGTTATCGTGAGGTGCAGGCAACGCAAGGTAAAGGCGTGGTATTGTCGATCACATCAATCACGGAGGTGATAATGTAAATTTGGTTTTCTTGCTGCACTACTAGCAAATACAGCGAAATTACTTGTGAGTTTCTGTGCTGTATTGGCTAGGATTGCCATGGAAAAAGAATTCGTGACTGGACTGAGGAAATGCGCCCAACTTTTCGGCACGGTGTCCTGCAGGATCGCCGGATAACATTGGCTGAAGTTCGCCGCTTCACACGCCTCGGTCACATGATTTCATTTCCCTTTGTCTCAGCTCGCGACGCCGAAGAACGCGCAACGACGCGCCATTTACATGCTTCACCATGCACTCGGATATATTCTTCAAGATATGCTTGCTTGATTCTCACCCCCCAACCTGTCCTCCATTATTTTCTTTGTTGCTTTTGAGCCATGGCTGAGCCAAGTAACCACCGCAACGCCAGTGCTGGTCCTTCAAATCAGCCTCCTCCGCCGTCAGCACGCACCACAAAGAAGAACAAAAAGAGGCAGAGGTCAAGTTTGCCTTCTGGCTCTACGCCTCGCAAGCGGAGCTGCAAAGAGCGTGAGCCTCTTACCCCTAAGGCCGCTGCAAGGAAGCGGAGGAGGGAGCACCGTGACGTGCATCATATTCAGCGGGAGGAGTTGTCTAAAGGTGATCGTACCCTCCAGGTGACTACATCATGTTTTTTTTTTTAATTCACAGAAAACTAATTGAATCCACAGGCTGCGATGAACCTTCACATTCAGATTCTGTGGCATATTTTCAGCGCCACGGACGTCCCGAAAATGCCCGCAGCATTGCAGATTGCTGCATTCCAGAGGCGATTTGCCACTGCAGACCAGTGGGATGTTATGCTGATGGTTGGCCGGAAATCGTAGCTGCCATGGTCGAAGAAACTTTTTGCAACAGTGATGACGAGTTCATGAATGACAACAAGTATGTGGTGAAACCGAAGCCAGCGCGCAGTGATACGGCGACAGCCTTTGTTTCCATGGTCGACAACAACAGGAAGAAGATGGACCAAGCCGACCACAAAACAAATGTCATTGAAGAGCGCTCCCGCACCGCACTTCCGGATGACCTGCCATCCGACATCTCTGCTCACTTGCCCCAGCTCGCACCCCTTGACTGGTTCTCCCCAACCTTCTTCAACAGTATGCCTGCCCGTTTCCGAGCCCGTTACGTTGGCCGCGGAGTTGCGCTACCTGCCCTTTGCCACTGGGAAAACGGTCACGTTCCCGACAAGTTCAAAATGATGAGTGATGCTGAGTTTATGCAGTATGCAAATGAAGTACGCGCTAACTACAATATTCCATCGGAGGAGGAAATCGGCCAGATGGAAAAAACATGAACTGGGATGAGGATGAGCAGGAGCAGGAACAGGAGGGTGGCGAGGATGTCTCAATGGAAGAGGACGAGGACTAGATTTTTTTCGACCAGTTGGGTACAACAGCACGAACGACTTATGTTTTCCCTCTGAAATTCTGAATCATATCTGCATTGAATTTGAATCTATTTAAATTTACATTGCAAGGGTGTATTCGAGACTAGGGAGCTAGCGAAATGTGGGTGGAGTACATACCAAAGTCGTCTTGCCCATACAAACTCTGCACAGTCGGCACCTGCCTCCTGCGACTCTTCGTCGTGAAATCCAGCACCGGGATCGGGATGGGGAACGCCGTGCTCGGTCGGGTGCAGGGCCCCCTTGCGCTGTCGCCGACCATGCCAGCATGCAGATAGGCGACGGGGTTGGCACCGTTGTCAAGGTAGTTATGTGAGGGGACCATGTCTATATCACCCAATAGGAAAAAAAAATCAGCGCCCAGCCATAAACATCTCGAAGAAGAGTTCTTCGAGGGGAGGGAAGGAAGAGGAAGGGAGTACTAACCACTCTCGTACCCCCCATAACTCTTTACGGTTGATGGCTGGTGCCATAACCGTAACCGTACATTGACGCAAAGGTGTTCTTACGGTACGATACGGCACATTTTACGGTCTGTTATGGCCCTTACAGCCGTATAATTCTTTACAAAATGAGTACCGATGAATTTAATGGATATCTACGGATCCTTTTGCCGATTTGTGGGAGCATCGGCCGAGCACTTAAATCAGACCATTTTGGCAGAATTTATGGGCCTCAGGTGCGTGCCAAAGTCACCCTTGAGTATCACACATGTCACGATGATCATTGGGGAAACCCAAAGGAACCAAGTCTGCCCAAAGGGGCGATAAAATTAGTCAGCATGTGCAGATTGCGCAGATTGCGTAAATTGCGCAAATTGCGCAGATTGCATTTGGTCATATTTGTCCATGTGTGACACATCCTCCCTTTCAATCATCATGAAGCTCCTCCCCCACTCTGACATTGCCTAAAGTGGACAAATGCTGACCAATTTCGCCGTGCTTCGCCGAGAGTGTCGCTGTGTCATAATGTAATGTTTGCATCAGCTAGGGAAGGTCACTGTGCTCTAGTGGTTTGGTGACGATGAACACTATTATGTAATTCCATTGTAGTGCCTGGGTTCAAACCGGGGAAGTTTCTGTTCTATTTTATTTTTCAATCCCATCCTCTATTCCATTTCCTCCCTTTCCATTTAACGTATATTTAAGATGTTGGTTCTTTTCGTGTCCGTTTTCTCCTCTCCCACGACAGAAATCAGCTGGCACTAATATATATCTGAAGGTTTTATCATAACATCAATGTTACTGTACTCTACTAGATGCATATATAAGACTACTGAGCAGAAAATGACAGGAAATTTACCTTAAAATTTATGTGGCAGATGTGTGTGATGTCATAGTGGGGGAGGCGAAGGGGACTTAATCAACAAGCGCCGCCATGTTCTACCACGCTAGACCCGCGGACTCCGGCGAAGCACGGCGTTGAGTGCTCTCAGACCTTCTGCTTTATTGTGACAGTTATTTCACTCTATTTTACTTGACCTCTACGAGTACTGTAGGACAAAGTCCCTTAGCGATATCTTATCTTATTTGTAAGCAGTTCCCGTTTTAGGATGTCAGAGTGGGGGAGGCGAAGGGGTGTTTCATCATCATGCCAACTCACACTGCCACACTTTCTGGCAGCCACATATGCACAATCACATGTTTAACTCCAGACTAGTAGGTCTCTAGATATCTCTCTTTTTCCTCTCTTCTTATTTTGATCAATCCCACAGGACAACACACATAGTACATTTGCCCTTTACCATCAGTTCCGATGGTAACATTAAGCACCGTCGATTTTATCTCGATATCCATTGGTCTGACTCCCGTGAAACTCAGGGACAATATAATTACATGAAATACAAGAACTTCTATAGAAACACAATTCCGATTATATTTTTTAGAAGCAAGAACAATCACATTGAAGAATTATACAAAAATGCACACTGTGCCGCCTCTCAACTGCGACGGCCCCGATTCAGTGCCCAGCATATAACTAGTAAGTTCCTAGTAGTGATTCCATATGTTCCTATGGGTCGTTTATAAATTGCAAGGTGTGTAAGAATATGTTCGGGCTCAATGATAAGAAATTCTCCATCCACAATTGTAGTCTGAAAATGGGGCATTGATTCAAAAGGCCCATTCTGCCGCACCCACTGAGGAATCATCAGGTGTTTTTGAACCACAAGAAAGGTCTGGATACAGCCTTGAAGTGGAATTTGCCATATTTCATCAATATAGCCTGTCAAAAGTGTTCCTGGATGTGTAGGACTTTTGAACTGGATTGCACTATTCCCTTCATGAGATCGCTTGCGACTAAATGTATGACCTTCAAACTTGAAATCATTTTGAGCAATACCAGCTGGCAGTAGTGCTTGCTCGTCATCCAGATCAATTGGTTGTACATATGACTGCCATTGCGCTTGTCCAATGGCATGCAAGTAATCAAGAAGCATCACATATATAGCCAGAGAAATTTTTGTCCCATTTTTCAAGACTTCAGCAGCCTCGAGTCCTGTTAAAGGTTTGAGAGGATCCTTCAAGTCGAAATCATCAGGTTGCAGGATTTGAGCAAGTGTGCCAACCAATTGACTGTCAGTCGCAAAATTTCGGTCATGGAGCATTGCCTCCAGCCATCCACGTCGGGCTGTTTGCCGCAGCATAGTGAGGTCCATATCATCTTCGGTCAAGTTAATATTAAATAGAATTACAATAATAAAGGCTCACATATACGTCTGTTGGTTTTGACTTTTCCAAACTCGCCATTCATACGCTCGCCTGGAAATTCACTAACTGCTGGTAAGGGTCCCCAGTATTTCAGGAAGTCTGGGTTGTGCATTGCAAAGTGGTGATTTGGCAAAGTAGGCATTCGGGGCCACAGTAGGTGCAGTCCAGTCCGGTATTGAATGAAGTGAGTTCTATATCTGTCTGCTTCAGCAGCCGATGTTGTGAACGAGGAAATAATATTTGTGCAGGCATTGAAATAATAGAAATTTTGCAAGAGACTCATAGCAATGTCTCCATTGTTCCACCAGAACTCAGGGATAATCAAAGGAAAAATAACAATGAAGAGGATCAGAAGTTCCTGCGCCTTGAGTTTTCCATGTGACGCTTCCCCAAGATTAGTTGGAGGATGGCCAACCCAAGTTGGAAGTTGAACATTTTTTATGCAGTTTCTGATGGCGACCAGTTGGCCGTCATTGAAATCAAATGCTCCTGTTTCGCTGAAATCATGCTCAACATAGTCTTCATCCTCTGGATCCACATCGTCTTCGTTTGTTGATAGATTGACAAATCGTTGGCCAGGATTTTCTGGTGTTGGTGTCACCGAGGTTTGGGTCTCCTTATAATATTTATCAAGATCCATGAGATCTTCCAGAGGAGTTTCCTGATCTTCCACCAGGCCATCTATGTCTTCAGAGGCTTCTGAAGCATCTGACTCCGAGAATGTTTCCTCTTGGACTTGTTCCTTCAAGTCCTGCACAAGAGCTGAGTGTCGACCAATTCCCCAGAGCTTCCGAAGGTGGTGTTCAGCCATCCCCTCAAGTGTGTTATGCATAAACCCAAGTACACTGTGCTTCACAGGATCCCAATACAGGAGATCATGCATAGGTGTCCAGCGCACACCTGCTTTTTTAGATTCTACATCTCTATCTGCAATTGTGTCTTTGGAGAGCCAAATATTTCCCTGAGCTTTCACAGTATCCCCATCGCGATATGTCCAAGCTTCATAGTCAAGCCTGTCAAGCTCATTACTTTCGATGAGACAGAATGCACAGAGTTTGATAGCAGAATGGGATAAAAATCCTGCAATCTTTCGAATCGCTCCTAGATCTGCAAGAAGAGGAAGGAGCCGTGATCGTACAAGAACCCCTTGATGATGTCGGTGGGTGGGCACAGATTTCCCTGTATTCCACTCATTCATCATCACAACAAAAGCCCATAGAACATGTGAGATGGCCCAAACATCTGGCATACCAGGTCCTGGGATAATGCCGATGATAAAGATATTCTCCAGTAGAAACCGAATCTCAATGGGAAGATTCAAACAGTAGAGAATGACTGTCCCACAAGAAACAACCTTGCCTTTGAATCGAGAACATCAGACAACAGATATATTCTTTGGGGCAAATCAAGACTCACCAGCAATCTTGTTTGTGAAAGGATTGAACCAGTCTATGTAAAGAGCCCTAACCAGAATGTATGGGAATCGCACAAAATTCCCTAGGCTATGCCATGCCGGGCTGTCCTGAATATCATGCATAATATTTGGACTTGCATGTGGTGGAGTAGCCTGATTACGAAGAGCAGAGTTCTCCAGATGGGTTTCAATATCTGGCCGAGCCAGAAAGAACCTAAGCCAAGAATCGAATGTTTGAGTGCTATAAAGGCGCTTTGGTACACACTTTGGACCCTTCCTAGTTTTTCTTTCTCTCCACAATTCCTCCCCACATGCATGAGCCTTCTTTGATTTTTTATATGTGCAATATGTTGGAATCCCAGAACTTGCCGGATACATGCTATAGCATTTTGGACAGCAGGTCACACGAGCGATTTCAGGCTCCATTCCCTGCTGGTAGATAGTACGAACATCCTGAGGGAGTTTCAAGCCAGGTGTATCGACGTCATAGCCCGCAGATTGAAGTACACCAAAGATAAGTCGGAGCACTGTGACCAGGATGAAGTGCAAAGCCTTTAAAACCGTGCCTGCAGTTCTACGACTGACACCAGCATGCAGATTAATCCAAGCTATGAGCAAACAGCACAAGGTTTTCACGGACAATAAAGCTACAGAGACTACATTTCATCGTTTCTCTCTAAGATCAACTTGAATTGCACACATTTCTCGAAACGTGCAACAGATGGAAGCTGCAAAACTGGTTGACGGTCAGCCTGTGTTGTTTCCGGCTCTATCACATCCGAGCGTGGTCTGGCAGCAGCAGCAAGTTTGGCCCGTCTATCATGAGATTCGTGGGTGGTTCGTGTGGTGGAGCTACAAGTTATTCCAAATTGTTCCTTTCCGTCTCTCCATTCTGTTAATTTACTGCAGGAAGAACAGGTACAGACAGGCATAGGCAGGCATATATCAAGGGGGAGAGGGCGAGAGGGAAGAGCAATGGTTATCTGCTATCTATCTGTCTTAAAGCAACCCCGGGCTGCCCTGATTGATCTAATCAGTCAGCTGCCATCTGCGCTGCCGACAAACTGCCGTGCAACTCCAAGTGCAACTCCGCGGAAGCTCCGTGGAAGCTTCCAGGCCAGGTGCCAGCCAGCTGCCGCACACCTTCCACTCAGGCATCTCAAAGTTAGCTGCCACGGGGTTTGCCCCCGGTGTAAGAGAAAGAGTGTGACAAGAGCGCACAGCTTCCAACTTTGATCCGACGGCTTGCGAGCAAGATTGCGGATCACGCTCTTGCATAAGCGGCTGGATTTCACATTCGGCATTTGCCAGTGATAATATAACAGCCGACGGTGTCCTCCCACATCTGCCTGCCACGTCGAGCCGTTCATGTCTGTACTCAGAAATCAGGGCCAACCTTCAGCTTTACAAGTAAGTGCTCGTATCTACCACCCAGTCCGGGACGCTCTTAACACGTCGAGGAAGCGGGTGCCAGGTGGATTTCGAGATTGGTCCAAGGCATGCCATTGCCATTGCCAGTCCTAATGCTCCTGCAGCTTGAGGGCGCGGGTGCTGACACCCATGCCGGTCGGCAAAACCCTCGGCAATCTGTGGCCATTTCCGGCAAACTCAAACCCTACACCACCATCGGTCCGACATGTGTGGCTGAGATATGCCGACAACATGCCTGATGCAGGTGGACGCCAGCCAAGCGGCAGCTGGGTGCCAGCCCACGTCGCAAATGGGGGCAGAGTGTGCCCAGTTCGGCTGGCCACCGGCTGGCCGTCATACATGGCCGACAGCTGAGTCTTCCCCTGGGCATTTTATCCGTGATTCGCCTGGATGGGATCCGCTGTTCGCAGGAATGAAGCAAATAATGATAACAATATGTTCATTGCCATGCAATACACGACGACAATGATTAGACGAGATAACTATGCCGCTGCGAATGGCCAGCTGCGCACATCGATGGAGTACTTCAACATCAACTTATAATGATTGATTAGAATGGGGATTTATCTTTAATAAATAGGGTTTGTACATACCTGCAGTCCGAATCTCGATGCCATCTGAGACCGTTTGAGCTGGAGCGGGGAGGCTACAAGAAAACACAGGTGTTAGCGCGTTGGTCACTGAAACGAGAAAGGGATACCTCAGAAACAATGTGTTATAAGTGAAAGGGCTACAGTGAATGCTAAGAGAAGGGAAAGCGATGACACATGTGGCCATTGAGTGCGCCAATGCATGAGAATAAACAGAAGGTGGATTGAAGCAGAAAAGGGCTTGAGGGCTTGGGGAGGAGAGTACAGTGGGGCCGTCTGAGGAGAGTACAATAGGGCCGTTTGCAGCTTGGGCTTGAGGCTTGAGGGCATGAAGACGTGCTGCGGCTTGCGAGAGGCTCAGGGCTAACTTGATCATGAGGCTTGAGGCTTGAGGCCCTAAAGATGTTGCAGGGTAGTGCCTGAGACTCAAGGTTTTGAAAAGTGGGGAAAGCCTAGGGCCAAGACAAGATGGATGAAGAGGACGATGAAGGGTGGATGGTGGAGAGAAGAAGAGATGTGGCTCTTTCACATGAGTCCGAATTTAGCGTGTTTAATATTTTTCAATTCCGAAAGGAATCGGGCCCGGAAACAACCTCCTTTTTGAGGAAGATACTTTGCATTGCAACTGGAAACCTGCCACACGGGCTCTTTCACATGAGTAGTGAATCCAACAAGCATATTTGGAATTCTGCTTCCCGCTTTGACCGTCGCTGCCTCACGCGCGCCACTCGAGTGTGTCTCTGCCTCAACGCCAGCGAGGAGAAGCTCATTGAAGAAGACACAGCCCTGCCCGGCATCGAGCACGCTGCAGGCGTCGATGGCAGCGATTTGCCACATGCGAGGAAAGACTCGCAAGGGTGAAAAATCCCCACAGCCAAAAGTGGGCCACGAAAGGACGACATGGATGGGATGACCCCCCCCATCCTGGGTGTAATAGAGATAGGCGCAAACATCCTTCCTAGATCTCAAGTCATGCGTGACCTTAAGATCAAGGTGGGAAATGAGAGGAGGGTCAAACTTAAGTTCCTGTTGAAGCCGTGCAAAATTGTACGTGGTGTAGCAGTGCAGATTCATAACTTAAGATGTGATAAAACTTAAGTCTGAGTGGCGGTAAAATCACCCTTAACTTAAGAGGAGCTAATAAAGTATTTGGAAATAATATATTATTAATAATACGGATACGATATACTTATGCAGCATTCCATATTACATATTATTATGTAGTGTTATTTGTATTATAGGGCTCAGTTTAGTGCACAGAGAGCACCTCTGGGATTTTCTTTTCCCTTTTCTATACTTCCAAGCATTAAATTTTAACTTGGGGACCCGAATTTTCGGCCCGGATATGTACTTAAAGCTCCGATCACTCTTGGCATCTGCATCGGGCTGCCATCAAAGGCAGCCCAAGGTTCCAAATGCCCTCTTTCTCCCAGATGTTGCTGTCAAGAGTGTTAAGAAACCTTATAGCAACCTTGCGGCACACCATTCCACAGATTTTGATGAGAAAATGGCCAAAAAACCAAGTGGAAATATATCAAAGTTAATATATCATTAATATGATATTGATATAATATGATATGCATATTAATATCATATGTGGACAGCACTACTTCTGAGACAAGCACGTAAGGCCACGTGGGGCCGTGGCACATATGAGGTGCTGACGTGGCACTGACCATTTCTCCTGACGTTCCCCATGGCCGACATGTTGTCCTCAGGCGGTGACCGCGTGCGTATTATACCCATCCAAGTCTTTGCGCAGCTGCACTGATCACCAGGAATAATTTCAGATACCTCCCACAGAGCTCCTCGACATGGCCGATACTGTGTTCCGGCGGTTCCGGGCCACCAGCAACATCTCTCATCTCAATACTGCCATCTACCTCCTTGACAAAGGTGTGCGCATGCAGATACCGGCGCACCCAGATGTGCGGCCTATGTTCCGTTTGTTGGCAACGGCGTACATCAAACAATTCATCTATACGTCGCAGATGGAACATATCCAGCGGGCGTCATTCTGGATATATGCTCCCCTGGACCTGAGTGATCCTCGTTTTCAAACCCTGTTAGCCAATACTGTACGCGCACTTCCCTCTCCGGTTTGTGTCGGCTTCATAATCTGGTTTTCCTAGGTGGTTGATCATCTCGAGGTTGAAGATGATCCCGGAGATCTCATTAACTGCGCGCTCGCGATGCTAGACAAGTAGTGTTGCCCAGGGCCCGGCCTGGCCTGAAGCCCCCGGCTTGGGCCCGGCCTGGCAGGGCTTGGGCTTACTATTTTCAAAGCCCAAGCCCAAGCCCTGTAGGAGGGCTTCAAGCCCTGGCCTCAGGCCTAGGCCGGGGCTTCCACGGTAATTTTACAGGTCCTGCTTGTGCATTTTTTTTCGGCGCCGCCAATGGAATTAGACCCAATATGAGTGTTGTTTAGCATCCTAACACCTCTTGAAGTCGGGATTTACCTCCTGTGTCGAGGTTCCTGGCGGCCGACTGCTTGTTTGGGCCACGAGCAGGTATGTGCGTGTTTGTGCGGCGTGCCGAACTGATCCGGTAGTCGCGTTAAACCTTAGCGAAACGATTTCTGCAAGCGGAAATGTAGCAGAAAAAGTCCTCCAGCAGCCATTCCATCGCAGAAAACCGGACTTTGAAGACGTTTGGGTAGGCGGCCAGGCCCGGGCCTACTGGGCCCGGCCTGGGCTTCAGATTTTGAAGCCCAAGCCTTGGGCCGGCTCAAGCCTGCTGTAGGGCCCGGCCCGGCTTGGGCTTCGCAGGGCCTGGCCTGGCGGGCCTAGGGCTTGAAGCCGGGCCTTGGGCAACACTATAGACAAGTTCGACCAAGAACTTGATCTGGCCAGACTTGACACTGCCATTGGTCTCTACCAACAAACACTAGAACACAGCATGCCATCCGAACTGACCCACCGCATGTCACAATTTGGTCTGGCTTACGCATGTCTTACGCGATTCCACGCGTCTGGCAATATCGAAGATTTGACAGCCGCGATAGGCGGGCTTCGGCAGGTCCATAGATATTCTCCAAACCGAGCATTGTGTCTTTCTGTAGGCCTCCTGTCCGACCCAGACGCTTCAAATTCCCGGGAAGCAGGTCTAATAATCATGGGCAACTCCAGGTCAGACAGGAGCGATACCGCGTTTTTACAGTTGGGCAGTCGTTTGCTCGCGGTTTCGCAACAGTCGGGCGATACTTCGACCCTCAATAGGGCAATTTCCATGCTGGAAACAGCAGAGAAGCAATTTCCATGGGGCGATCCGAGACGGGTCGCCTCAATCAAGACATTGGCGTCCGCACTTCGTGTTCGGTTCGACCGGACTAAAGATGAAGTGGCACTTGACACCCTCATTCGGGTGCATCGGGAGTCTCTTTTCCTCCAATTACCCAGCTTTTCGACCAACGACACAGTCCTCCTAGCTTGTGACCTTCTTGTGCGTTTCAAACAGAAGGGAGTCCTAGCCGACCTAGACTTTGCCATCGAGCACTATCAGGAAGCACTGTCCGACGCCCCAGCTGGGAGCCTGGACCGCCCTTATACGATGTATCTGTTGGCTGAATGTTTTGATCTCAGGTTCCACCGGACATGGAACTTCAAGCACGTGGATAGTGCAATTGCATTGTATGAGGATGCAATCGTACTGCAGCCGGCCCCGCACCGAAACAATGCGTCATACATGCATGATCTAGCAAGTGCCCTGCTGAACCGTTTCGCAGGTGTCGGAAATGTGGAGGATCTCCACCGCGCAATTGGGTTGTAGGAGAAAGCTCTAATACCTGAGTGGTTGGAGGACGGGCGAAGAGGCTGGTGGATGTCCAGCCTTGGCAATGCAATCTGTGCACGATTCAATTCCACCGGGAATCCACTGGATCTTGACAAGGGCATCGAACTCCAGCGTCAGTCCATTGCTCTTCTGGCGGCTTCAAACATCGCGCACGTGACACAGCTCCTCAGCTTGGCTGCCGCCCTCTTCCAACGTTACGTTGCAAGGGATGACATGGAGGATCTGGATGCTACGATCAGCATCATGGAAGGGAATCTGACTTCTGTCGTGTCCGACAGCATGGTGCATCATCTCACCAATCTAGCTTTGGCATTACAAGAACGCAGCCTTAAGAAGGCCAGTCAAAACGACCTTCAAAAAGCGGTTCAGATCCACGAGAAGGTCCTTTCGCTGTACCCCAACATGTTCCGGGATTCCAGTTTGAGCAAGTTCGCTCTTGCGCTTTTGCAGCAATTTAAAAATCAAGGGGACACAGAATCTCTCGACAAGTCAATTTCATATCATCAGGAAGCTCTAGCGCTGCGACAGGTCCCACATATTGAGCGTGGTAACTCCTTGATAAACCTATCCATGGCGTTGTCCCATCGGTTCGAGGATCGCCACAATCCCGTGGATCTCGAGGACACCGTCGACCTATGTCGTCAAGCTCTCGGTCTATGGGTGCATCCTCATCCCAGTCGTGGCCACGGTTTCAAAACCCTGGCTGATTGCTTGATAGTCCGGTACAACCAGTATCACGCATCCTGTGACTTAGATGAGGCCATGGACGCGTTCCGACAAGCTTCTACCTATGCCTTGTCTTCCACCACAGAGCGATTCCGGTCATCACGAGGGTGGGCCAGATTGGCGGATGATACTCAGCACTCATCGGCTCTGGAGGCGTATAGAACCGCAATTTCATTGCTCTACGAAATTAGCGCTCTTGGCTCTACCATACAGGATTGCCACAAGGCCTTGGCAATGAGCAACGCTGACACTTTGGTTCGGGATGCTGCCAGCTGCGCTGTGCGGCTGACAGAAGTAGGCGAGGGCGTAGAGTTCCTCGAAACGGGTCGATCCATATTTTGGACCCAAGCATTGCACCTCCGAACCCCGCTGGACGAACTGCGCCTTGAACATCCCAGTCTAGCACATAGGATGACCGAGATAGCCGAGAAGCTTGAGCGCGGTTCTCACCGCCCCCACGCTTCCACCTTACTAGTATCGCCTGAGTCTCCCCAGTACATTCCACTCGACGCCGATGCGAAGCGGTTACGGGACCTCAACGACGACTGGAACCAAACTCTCACCGAGATCCGGGATTTACCCAGATTTACTATTTTCTCCGCCCCAAACCATTCAATGAGCTGGCTTTAGCCGCAAGGAATGGGCCCGTGGTGACAATCAATCCCAACTTATCCACGTGCGACGCCCTGGTCGTATGTCCTAAACTTGTGATGTGTATTAGCCTCGAGGGCGTCACCTCAGGTGCAGTATCCCTTTTAGTTGCCCTGCTTCGTGGAAACCGGACAGCAACCTTTGAAGCCTCGAAGTTCCTCGCGGAGCATCGATCCAGTGCGAGCGCGGAGCGCTCTGCGTTAGAAGGACGTCTCATCGGTAAACTGGAAGGAGCGGCTACTTTGAGCCAAGAGGATGTGTTGGGGCTTATCCTGAAGGAACTCTGGATCTTGATCGTGAAACGAATATTTAAGGTAGTGGGTCTGAAGGTATGGTTAAATACAACAATTTCACGCACCATGTGAAGGATAACTCACACCACCCCCCTTGTAGAAATCCGCGTCACCCCCACGTTTGTGGTGGTGCCCATCTGGGCCCTGGCCTTCCTTCCACTCCACGCAGCTGGGCTATACGGCGTACACGGTGCAGACTGTGCGTCGGAATATGTTATTTCGTCGTACACTTCAACCCTGTCCGCCCTTCTTGCCTCACCGGAGAACAGTAAATCCCCCTTCAAAATGACTGCAATCATACAGCCGGTGACCCCTCTGCTTCCCTCTCTTCCGGGCGCGCGTCAAGAGTTAGCCGAAATATACAAAAAAGTACCAAGAGAGGTTTTGACGGTTGTGGGTGATACCGTGCCAGCCACCATCGCCGCTGCATCAACGTGTCTCTATGGATCGGCAGTAGTGCATTTTGCGTGCCATGCTAAGCAGGAGTCCGGGAATCCACTCGATAGAGGCTTGGCTTTGACGGACGGCCGCCTGAAGGTGTCCCACATTATGCGCGCGCCAGATAATTCACATTCCACAGGTAATGGCGCCCCACTGGCATTCCTAAGCGCATGCGAAACCGCAAAAGGGGATGAGTATTTACCGAACGAGGCCATGCACCTTGCCGCGACCATGTTATTTGCGGGATTCAGCAGCGTGGTTGCAACAATGTGGTAAGTCCGGTATCGTTGCGAGATCAGATCCAACATTAATGTTTCAACCAGGACGATGCGCGATTCAGATGGTCCGACGGTCGCTGCGGAATTTTATGAACATCTTTTCAAAGACTGCGTGACGGTATCTGGTTTTGTGAGGCCAGATCTGTCGAGGGCGGCCGAAGCTCTCCATCGCGCTGTCACGAGACTCCGAGAGCAGTCGAACATATCGCTTACCCGATGGGTTCCTTTTGTACACTATGGGTTGTAGCTTGTGCATCTTGAATCTTGATCATATAAATATCTGCAAGTCGGACGTGATCGTCTTCCTTGACACCATCACCATCTTCTCCGTCTCTCATTTATTGGCGCAGATTTATTGAGTGGGGATTTGGACGTGGTGAGACATCCGACTTCACGTTGATAGTAGTTGTAATCAAAAATAAGTTAGTTTCATAGTACAAAATACAACAGCTTAAATACCACGAGTGAACAGCCTCGGTGAGTCATAGCCCGAGTCATAAGAAGGTTCTCCTTCGTTCTACAAAGGTATAAGTTATTCTACAGTGTTCTACATGGCACAGGTTTGCACTGGCGGCTTGTCCGAGATGCCCGAAGGCAGTGGTTCCAACACTCCCCCTCAAGCCAGCAGTAATCCCATCTCTTCTGTGAACTTCTGGTGCTTAATACGAGGTAAAGCCTTCGTAAAAATATCAGCCAGCATTTCAGCAGTGGGACAATATTCAACATTAACTACACCCATTTCAATCTTCTCGCGAACAAAGTGATTCTCGATGTCGAAGTGTTTCAAACGGGCGTGATGTTGAGGATCATGTGCAATAGTAATTGCAGATTGGTTATCGGAGTAAATGAGAACAGGGTCATCACTTCCTCCGAAGTTGAGTGCCTTGAATAAATATCGAAGCCAAATGGCTTGTCGAGTTGCGGCGGTAAGTGCCGAATATTCTGCTTCGGCGGTGCTGAGTGCCACTGTAGGTTGTTTCTTGGAGTGCCATGTAATTGGGCCTCCTCCAAGCATGTAGACATGTCCTGAGACTGATTTCCGGTCATCAGGATTTGAGGCGAAGTCTGAGTCGCTAAATGCGCCGTGCGTGTCCAAGATAGGGGTCTCGGAATTATCGGGATTGATGCCTCCGTAAGTGATCCGCAGGGAGCGAGTACCTTTCAGGTAGCGAAAGACTCTCTTCATCGCCGTCCAGTGAGCTGGACCTGGATTTGCTTTGTATCCTCCAAGTCTTCCAACAGCATATGCAATATCTGGTCGACTAATTGTAGCTGGCCAAATCAATGATCCCATGTGCTCGGTGTAACTACGACCGCGATCGTCTGTCGCCTGTCCTTGGTTCTTGAATTTTTCAAGTACGATGGGGGGTCCATCGGCTTTGTGACTGGTGACATGTTCTCGTAACCAAATCGCTTCAAGACACTGTCAATATAGTGCTCTTGCGATATCTGGATTGTTCGGGCCTTTCTGTCACGGTAAATTTCGATGCCGATTAATTTCTTGGGCTCGCCAAGATCGTTAATTTCCACTTCGCATTTCAAAGCAGCTTCGACAGCAGACAGCATGGTAGGATCATTGCTGAATAGAAGTAAGTCATCCACCCATACAGTGATAATGACAAATTGATCTTTAATTCTGCGCATGTAGACACCATGATCAACTTCAATCCGTTGAAACCCCAAATTGGTGAGTAAAGTGTGGAGTTTCTTATTCCACTCACGGCCGGAATGCTTTAGTCCATACAGGGTTTTCTTGAGATGGCAAACTCGGCCAGAACCATCAGCATAACCAGGTGGTTGAGCCATGAAGATCTCCTCGGAAAGGTCCCCATTAAGATAGGCTCCTTTCACATCCAATTGCTTCATTTCAAGATCTTCAATCGCTGCGATAGCTAGCAGGGCTCTAAGGGATTCCAGATGAACAACAGGAGAGAATGTGTCGAAGTAATCCATGCCAGGAATTTGTGAGTATCCCTTTGCAACGAGTCTGGCCTTGTATTTGACAATTCGACCTTTCTGGTCTGTCTTTAAGTCAAATACCCATTGTTTCGGTCCTTGGGGAAATCTTCAAGTTCCCAAGTTCCCATGCGACCCAAAGTTTCAAGTTCGGTATTGATCGCATGTTCCCAATCTGGCCAATTCGGGGACTCGCGTGCTTCACGCGCACTTTGTGGTATGTTTATTCCAGTTGAAAATTCGCCTATAGATGCGCGGTATGCGTAATGCGCTACGGGATCGTCCTCAGCATCAGCAACCGCTTCAGATGCTGAATTGTTGTCGTTGTTACCCCGGTTAGGCCTGGCACCTTTCTGACTGCGTGAATCAGGGTTCCCAAGTGTCCGATAATTTACATCGGTGATGGTGCGTGTTAATTCCTGATTGGAGTGGGATTCAAGCGATTTGGATTGTCGTCATAGACTGTTTCGAGTTTCGGGGTAGAGGATGAGCGAGGTTGATTGCCGCGACGGGCTGGAGTGGATGGAGCTGCCGTTTGCAGCGGGTCAGGTATGTTGTCTTCTTCACTATCAGAGCTAAATTCTGATGGTTCGGCTTTGGGCACAGGAGATTGGGATGGTGGACTAGGTGTTGGTGGTTTTGAAGTTGGAGGGGACATCTTTTTGCCATTCCCAGATGACTCCCCCTCAAGCGGCCGTTCCTCTGAATCAAATTCAAAGGATTTCAACTCGTAAATCTGCTTATCCGGCTCTGTGAACGTAAAATTCCGTGATGCCTTCACTCTGTGAGTTTTTGTATCATAATATCGGATCGCTTTGGGTCCGTCTTCATAACCTACAAATATAAATTTGTTAGCATGTCCAAACAATTTACCTGCTTTCTGGACCTCTTGATAGATCCAGACCGGAGCTCCAAACTCCTGAAAGTGAGCAACATTGGATTTTTCACCCGTAAATGCCTCATGGGGTGTAATTCCATTCAGCAAGGCCTTGGTAGGTGTTCAATTCCGAATATAAGCAGTGTGGACAACTGCACATTCCCATAGGCTCTTTGGAAGGTCCCTTTCTTCCAACATGGCTCTTGCCAGTTCCACAATAGTCCGATTTAAGCGCTCTGCTACACCGTTTTGTGATTGCGAGTACGGAGCAATAGCACGAAGTTCAATGCCTTTCTTGGCAAGTGCTGCCTTCAATTCCGCATTTATGAACTCACGGCCCTCATCCACGCGGATCCACTTAGGTTTGCAGTTGTACTGCCTCTCCAACCATTCAATATGGTCGAGAACCTTCTGTTTAGCCTGGTCTTTTGACCTCAAGAACAGAATTGTGATCTGGTGAGTTGTATCATCAGTGAAAGAAATGTAATAGTAATTTCCCTCAGTTGATTTTGTATGGGCTGGACCCCACAGGTCACTGTGAGTACCATCGCCACGGCTATCGGCTCGGTTCGAGGATTTCTTGGGGAAAGGTTTCCGATGCATTTTGGACTTTATGCAAGCTTCACATTGGCCAAGCAGAGTACTGTCAGGATTAATTGTGAGTCCATCCACACTTCCCTTTCTGAAAAGAAACTCCAATGTTGACTTAGATACATGTCCATAGCGCTTATGCCAGGACTTCCAGGAATTAATGTCTTCAACTTGACTCTGTGAGTCCACAACATTAACCTGGTTGACTTCAGGCTTTGCTTTTGCATTAAGCCAGTAAAGTCGGTATCTCTTCTCCCCCTGGAGTGCAACATGGCCCTGGTTATCCCGGATCTCAACCTTTCCATTCGCAAAATTCGAGCTCCCTCCTGCCTCGTCGACACGAGAGATGGAAAACAGGTTGTTAACGGTATCTGGTGCATACAAAGTGTCATGAAGTGTAGTCGTGCTCGACTGACCGTCTTTTGAGGTTTCAAGAATCACTGTGCCTTTGCCCAGTGCCTTCACTTTGTTATCAGCCAGACCCGTAATTGTTTCGCCTTCAATCGGCGTGTAATTCCGGAACAACGCAAGGTTATTGGCAATGTGAGTTGTGCATCCCGAGTCAACCAACCAAGCATCACGTGGAAGACGCGAATCGAACTGGGATTTACCCATGTAGGAGTAATGGTGACTGCTATTATCCTGGGATTCATTAGCACTAACATTTGCGGCATGCTTACCTTTCTTATTTCCCTTGGACTTCTTCTTCCAATGTGCTGGATATTTGCCCTCTTTTCCACCTCCTTTCGCAAAACAATCCTTCGCGCGGTGGCCGGGCTTGTTACAGTTGAAGCAAGTCTCCTCGGAACTACTCTGGTCCTTGCGCAAGAACATGGCCGATGATCCTCCTGCGGATTCAGAGGCTTTCTCCTTGCGGCGGCGGTCTTCATCAAGAATCAACGAAATTAATTCAAGCGAAGTCATTAGCGGCTGCATGGAGACAGGCAAGGGACTCCCGGTACTAGACTGTGCAGCAGCCTTTTGGTTCAAATTCTTAGTAGCCAGGTGCGAAGATGTGAATTGATCCCAATTCTCTGGGAGGGACGTTATCAATGCCATGATAAAATCTTCGTCCTTCACGTCGTCACCCATGGCCAGAAGATGATCCTTTATAGTACGCATCTCTTTGATGTGTTCGGGAATATCGGTCCCATCGTCAGCAATTGTGCGATATAATCGCCGCCTGTAAGACATACGACCCAAAGTTCCTTGGGACTCCTTAACCATCCGAATCTGACTCCACATTTCAGCGGCAGTTGTTGCGCCTGAGATATGCACCATCTGGGAATCACCCAGAGCCAGTTCAATTTGACTTTGTGCCTTGCCGTCCAGTTTGATCCATGCCTGAATTGCCTTCGTTTCGTCGGCAGTTGGTGCACTTGGATCTGCTGCAGCGGGCTTGCCCTCTGTTCCATCGACATACTCAAGTAAGTCTTTGTCACGGAGCACTGCTATGACGCGACGTTTCCAAGCCAGGTAGTTGTCGTCGTTCAACAGTTCAATTCGATGCGAGGATGTTTCGGGTGCCATGATTTCGTTTATAGGACGGATAGAGATAAGCTACTAGTAGCAGGCGTAGAAAATCTCCGGTGTATGCCGAGTGTAATAAAGTTCAAGTTCTCAAGTTTATCTACGTGAAGAAGTTAATGGCGGGGCCCATAACCTATTGGCGCAGATTTATTGAGTGGGGATTTGGACGCGGTGAGACGTCCGACTTCACGTTGATAGTAGTTGTAATCAAAAATAAGTTAGTTTCATAGTACGAAATACAACAGCTTAAATACTACGAGTGAACAGCCTCTGCGAGTCATACCCCGAGTCATAAGAAGGTTCTCCTTCGTTCTACAAAGGTATAAGTTATTCTACAGTGTTCTACACGGCACAGGTTTGCACTGGCGGCTTGTCTGAGATGCCCGAAGGCAGTGGTTCCAACATCATTCCGCAGTTGTCTCTGCACCATCTTGACCAGTTACGACCGATGTCCAAGTATCGCACACAGGTTCTTCCACTCGATCTCCCTTGGGCTCGCCGCTCCTCTGCGTCTGGTGGGATCGTCTCGCGGAACGACCGCGGGCCGTGCGGCGTGTACTAGTATCAATATAGCTACTCGGTCTCAATATCCTGCTGCCCGCACGTCCAACGACCCCTCGATCTTGGAGGTGACGCCGTTCTCCGATCTGGCGGGGCTCATGAGCCAACACCTGCACTTCGAAAAAGCATAACTATGTGCAGGCGCCTAAATTCCACGTCGGCTTCGGCGTATGCGGTGTGCCGTGAGATTCGAAGTTTCGTCGCTCCTTCTTCTTCCTCGAACCCTTTGCCATACAACACATCTCTGTGAGGCACCGCCGCGTTGCGTTCTCTTCGTTGTACCTCCTTTGCCTATACGCACGATGATTCTTCTCCCACTCTCTCCGCGCAAATCGTCGAATTCAGACTCCCACCATGTCGTTTTCATAATCGCCTCCGAAACGGGGTTCGAAGCCTCTTGCGTTCTCCATCGCTGACCATCATAGGCTCGTCCCCGGAATCACAAATTCACTGACTCCGACTTCCGGTGAGATCGATGTCTATAAATCCGTTCTGCTGCGTCAGCAGAAAATCCACGGATACACTTCGTTCGATATGCCCTCTCACGTATTTATGTGCACACACCTCGCCGTATTCTCAAGAGAACCTCCTTACCGGCAGCAATACCATCCTGGACGTCCTTTGGAGGTCAGACCACGAGCCCGCCCTTGGTTAGCTCTGTCACACAGTGATGCTCTGTTCCTCCATTATAGATACACGATACACCGGGCCACCATGGAACACCGAAGTGGAGCTGTCTAACCGCGAGAACAGGGAAGAAGACTTGGCGCCTCGAGTCTCCTTGACAGTTCCGTTCTTCGCGCCGGTACTATGTAAGCCACCAGATGTTTCACCTCCGTCCGGGAACCTGATAAGTGACCAAAGTTTGGCGTCTCTCGTCATGCAATATAACCACAGCTGTGAGTAGTATTAAACTCGACAGCTGATTGGCCATTGTCCATTACACGTACTATTAATGCTCCGGCAGCGCTTTTGGTGGATAGCATGGCCTCCGACTCGGTGCCCAGTCGCAGAAGATACCGCGAGACCGATATAACACTGCAGTGTGTTATAATTCAGAGGGAATTTATCGATCTTCCTGCGTCGTCCTTCCCCCCTCCTTCATCTACTCCGCCCGTGCATGATCTTGCTGCCAGATACGGATCCTGCGGCAATGAGTGACCCCGCGCTGTCGCTTCTCCCTCCCGAACTCGCCACACAGCTCCTATTCACCCGATACGTATGGGCGGGAACTTCTGCGGTGCGTTACACGCGATAATCTCCGGCCACTTGCTCATCTGTCTCTGACCAGGTATTCATATGGGACATTCTCAGCAATCTGAAAGGGGACTACATGCTGCTTTTCAAACACAGATTGGGGTGGCCAGTAGCGGCGTATTTTCTGTCGAGGTGACCACAAGCCACCTCCTCCGAGTGTCATATTAACATCGCGCAGAATCACCTCCGCTGCGGCTGCGATTGGATGCGTGGTTTTCCTGAGTACGTGGGTTGCGTCCTGCCAAAAAAACGATCCCCTTATGTTTACGCAGCCTATCCTGTCAGAGATTGCCAGGCCTTTCATCTTGCGATTGCACTCCTTTTTCCCCTCGCCATCCCTTTGACATCGCTCCTTTTCTTCTTCCGTGTGCGTGCTGTATACTGCGGCGCACGGACAGTGACTATCGTCTTTGGCCTCATGTGGCTTGCCGTACTCGGAACAAGCCTCATCGTTCCGATTGCGACCCGCGGCGTCAACATCGGACCCACCCCCTACTGTAGTCTGGGCGAACTGGCAGCGTATGCCGCGATCATCGGTCTCAATCCAGGATTGTTCGACACTGCAGTTTTCCTCGCCATCTCGTACAGGCTGGTTGGAAATACCCATGTCGAGTATCATTCTTGGAAACAAAAGGCATCCGCATTCTTCACAGGGGCGTACCTCCCGTCCTTCTCCAAGTCACTCTTCGTAGATGGCCAAATCTATTACATGTCAGCCCTCCATCGATGTTTCTGAACTCACTGAAACTCTTTATTTTCAGGATTACTGTGGTTACCAATATCGTGGCCTTCGTCCTGTTGTGCGTTCCCGGTCTTGGACCTGCGTACAGCAGCTTCCTGGTTGTTCCTAACGTGATGTTGACAAACATGATGGCGTGTCGTGTGTACCGACACACGCGACTGGACCTCGGACAGCAATCGTTCCTGTTTCCCACCATCCAACGTAGCCGTAGCGACCTGGCACAGAATATCGGAGTTGAATTAGGTGCCCAATCCCACTCGTTACACTTCGCATGTCCAAAACAGGAGACGGGAACAGACTGCGAAGTTGGCGAAACGGCGGATACGCTGAAAGGAAACGAGGAGTGCTAACCAAGCTATCGATCTTTTATCCGAACGATACGTGGCTGGGTATTGGGGATAAACCCAAAGGTTCAACAGGGATTTACTTTCTTTGAGCCTGTCGTGTTCTTTACACATGCGGTGTACGCGGAACACTCTACTACTACAATCCATTCAGTCTCAATTCGGCTGTACTGATATTATTGTATTCATCAAATATTACGCCTCTGGAAACATGACCCTGGTTTTATTTTAGCTGAATTGTTTTCAACTGTAGGCGCACGAGCTGGAATCCTCCGAAGTTGAACACAGGCTGTGTTAGTGACCGCTGTCATCCTGAAACGCCATCGGCTGAGCCGATTCAGCTCCCACCCGTAGCACGCAAGAGCAGACATCTCCGATCCTCTCCTCCGCACCACAGTCTATGGTCTACACTCTCCGACGCCGACGAGAACGGCGCCATGTGCAAGCACATTGATTCCGTTTCACAATCGGATTGTACCCATCCTCTTCTCTCAATGTCTTTACTTGCATGAGCAGTCCATTCCCATGAGTCAATGACATACATTCAATATTGCTGCGAACACTGCTGCCACCAAATGCTGCGCTGGCAGAGATACTTGGGCTGGAAGTGTGCATCGACTGAGTGTTACGATTTAGAAGTAAGCCGGAGGCTGTGAAGCTCATGTGCAGGGCGAGGGAAAAAGAGGAAGATACTGATGTGAGAGATGAGAGGTAACGAGACGCAATCTAAAGTCCAATTCCATATAGTAGTTTCTTATTTATTCGCAGCAGCACAGTGCCGCACACTGCCGCACACAGATGTGCAGAGCGATGCGCTACTCCAAGCGGTCAAAGTAGCCGCGTTTGAATCGAAAAATTGTCTCACGGCGCTGGAAGTCGCGGTCTGTGCCGGAACGCGCTAGCAGAGTTGGGCACGATGGGGTATCACCTGGTATCACCGAGAATCTGCCAAATGCGCTGATTAACCGCGCTGTCGCTGCCGAATCTGGGTAGGTAGGTAGGTAGGTAGGTAGGTAGGTAGCATTACACGGCACGGTCCCACTCAGGAACGCCGAAACTTTGGTCATTTCTGTCGGTTCAAACCCACGGAAAGCGAAACTTGAGCTTGCAGTGAGCATGAGTTTCGGGGTGGAGAGTGTCGACAGACGTACATGATCCCATCTCATGACCCAAGCGCATTAATAGAAGAGTGTTGAACCGTGTTCAATTGGTGTACAATGTATAGGACTAGACACCGGATCACCATGATGGTGGTCCTAATCCAAGAGTGTACATGTACCACTCCTTTCTCCGTGCCGGACTCCACATTCCCTCCGTTCCATCCTCGCACCACCTACTTCATCAGGGAAAACCTCCCAAGAAATTTTGTGAAATTCTTTCGTAAATCTTTTTGTGGGGTTGAACATTTTCGAAACTTTCAAACATTTTCGTCAAATGCAGGTAAAATGCACTCAAATTTGCACATTTTCTAACCCTCAGATATAATTTCCCCAAATTTTACTTACTTCTTCGACCATTTAGTACTGAGATTATTTTATGTTCCTTCCCTGGTGTATGATGCATCACAGAAGAATGAAGGTTCCATCGAGACCCTTATGTGTAAACAACACTCTGGTCAAGAAATTAGACTCGGGCCAACACATTCAATGAATTGGTGGGCTGGGGACTCAAGTTACCAGCAAGGTCAACGAAGACTGACATGTTCATGCAATGATTGCAAAGTTACTAACCCCCAACGTTAACCGACCCGGCCCTAAACCCAGGTCCGAAAAGATCCGGGCCTTCGCAACGGTTACCGCGCACGTGTACCAAATATGGTTCGTTTTGATCTGATCTCGTCACCGCGCCTCTCTCTTCCTCCCACTTCCACTCCCACTTCCCGTTCCACTGTCTTTGCCTCCGCCTTGCCCCAACTTCCTCAGAACCATCTTCTCATTATCCCGACTTACCAGAGCCTCGTTTGTATGCATTCTCTTGCAATGTGGGGTCCTTTCAAAGTGCGTATACATTGTACTGTATCCCATCGTGTTCTGACCTTTCGAGAGCAGGATCGTCCCATCATGATATCCTGCCCTACATGTATCAGTATGCGGATTCTTTCCCCACTTGTTATTTGTCTGACAACCATGATACTGACGTGCCACGTAGATGTACGTACGTAAATACGTACCTACACCCCGCCATCGTCCATGGCAGTGCCTGCCGTCACCCTCATCCAACTCACTGTCCTTGGACTCCTCTGCCCATGCATTGTGGGCCGCAGGGTAGACTCATAGCTCCAGTAAGTGTGTGGCCTCTGTCACTGTTGTTTGGCATTGATGATTTGTAATATTCCTCGTAGACCGGACTCGTTTACAATGTCGACCACCGTGTCTTCACACACTGTTCTGCTGTGGATTGTCCAGAGGCCTGCCCGGATTTCCCCCCAGGTCTGTGCCACACCTCATTGCATCTTGTTCACCTGCTAACCCTCCTTGTTTGTCTGCTTTGTCCGCCGTTGCAACATGCTGCCCCTAGTGGAGATACACAGACTAACTCTCAGCGACACGGGAGACGGAGTCAAGGTATGATTGTCCTTGTTGTTGGTTCGTGGCACGGCTATCTATACTAATGGGCTAGCCACAATCTCCGAACCGCCATTAACCCCCTGCCAATCCCGTAATGCCCTGCTCCACCAGCAGCATGTAGATCCACATGAAGGGAGTAGCCTTGACACATTAGAATAGTTGTATACCTTAGCAATGTCTTATATAGATTTGAATGCCGTACATTTTCCCGCCATCTTCTGTGCATTCAAGTGTGATATCTGAAGGAACTGGCAATATAATGTACCTACAACTGAGTGTACATTTATGCAAACTTTGCACAATTTTTCGCAATTTTCTTGGGGGGTAAGATATTTTGGTACATTTTCAGTCATTTCAGCAACTGAAGGAATTTTATGAAATTTTCTCGCAAAATTTGTCAGAATATCTGAGGGGGGTTTCCCTGATGTTAGCAGCAGATGTCTGAGCAGTTGATGTTGGTGTAGCACTGCAAAGCAACAGTCATCGTGTCAGCTATGCGAGTGGGGTGTACGCTGATCATGAAACACTGACATCGGGGCAGTTGACTGCACAAGCGGCCGGGCAACGCCATGCGACTAGCCAGAGGAGATATATTTTACTAACTATCTGATCCAACAACCTGGGGCCAGGTTGTCTTCTTTAAGGCCGATATCGCGTTAAAGAAACCAAATATTTTGACCCATTGGGTTCAATCTCATTCAACCTGGGGTTTTTCTGGGTTTCTGGCTGGAATAGGGTCCAACCTGGCTTTTTTGTTGATTTGGCCTGATCTGGCACTTTTTGTTGCCCTGTCGTGTTAAAGAAGACAATCTGTGTACCCTAACCTCAGATTGCTCTACCCTACCCATTTGCCTCCTCCCCCTAGGGGGCCTAAGGGGTGACCCCCTTCAAAAAATCTGATTTTCGGGAGAGCGGTAGCCCTGGGCTAAGCCTTTTGCGACATATAAAAAAGTCGATGATCGACTCACCCGATCAAGAGTTATGGGTGTTTTTTTCCTAAAAAGGAAACCTTTGTTTGAACTTTGGGTTGGGTTCAGGCGACGTTTGGTTGCGAATTGGCGACAGTTTGGGGCATGTTATAACTTTCGAACGGTCTGACTCTTGTGTCAATCCGATTCCTGGTTCCAGAGTTATGAGCTTTGTTCTGTTCCAACCAATCACCTTTTCTGATATGGCTCTGCCCATTATGGACTCGCTCCTTTGGCAAGGTCCATGATTTTTTTCGAAAATTGGGGGTGTGGGAGAACATTCGGAAAGCACCACTTTATGACGATATGTGGAGTATTTTCTGAGTTAGCATTTATTTAGTATTTTACCACCTTTCTCCAAATCACCTTCTTTGCAACTTGTGGGCCGCCCCCCGGACTCGCTCATTTTGCGACGTGGGTAAGCTATTTTTTCTCAGCAGGGGATGCATATACCCATCATATTGAGCCGCTGTGCCCGACAATCTATGGGCTCGTTGCCGAGTTGCTCTTTAATCTTATGCAAACACCTTTTGTTGATGTGCTCTTACTCAACTTGATGGCCACCCCCCCGACTCGTTAATTTTGCGACATACATAGGCTATTGTTCCCCAGAAAGGGACATATATACCCATCATATTGAGACACTGCTCTTGACAATCTATGGGCTCATTCCCGAGTTGTGCATTATTCTTATGTAAACACCTTTTTTTGATGTGCTCTCACTCAACTTGATGGCTGCCCCAACTCGTTAATTTTGCGACATACATAGGCTATTGTTCCCCAGCAAGGGATGCATATACCCATCATATCAAGCCCTGCGCTCTACAATCTATGGGCTCATTCCTGAGTTGTGTGTTATTGTTATGTAAACACCTGTTTTTGATGTGCTCTCTCTTGACTTGATGGCCGCCCCCCTGACTTCCTAATTTTACGACATACATAGGCCATTGTTCCCCAGCAAGGGACGCATATACCCATTATATTGAGCTGGTGCGCCCTACAATCTATGGGCTCGTTCCCGAGTTGTGCATTATTCTTGTGTAAACATTGTTTGTTGATGTGCTCTCACTCAACTTGATGGCCACCCCCCTGACTCGTTAATTTTGTGACATACATAGGCTGTTGTTTCCCAGAAAGGGACATGTCTGTCCATTATATTGAGGTGTTTTTCTCAACAATCTATGGGCTCGTCCCCCAGTTGCACGTTATTCTTATGTAAACACCTTTTTTTGATGCTGGTGTTTTCATTCAATCTAATGCTCTCAAAGCTTCCACAGCATTGCGTGACCTTGCTGATCAGTTTACCTTCACAGAGCAATGAATTAACCTTCATTTTGAGCACAGACAGCCAAACATTCAAATCAGGTTGCTGGACCTGGATCTTTTATTTCCGGTACTTGAAAGTAATTCGAAATGCTTCCAAGCCTTGTATCTTGCGAATGTGGCTTGCCCACAATCGAGTGAGGCAGCAATGTGTGTGTCTGCCCCCGGCTTTGGGAATGCCGCAACGGTCAGCAGTGAATTAGCTTTGTGTGAATGGTGGTGGTGCTTGCCATCCAACATGTTTGGCAATCAGGTGGTGTGATTTGGGACAATGTGAGGGGAGTGGAAGGCCCACCACAGTGTCCTTGAAATATCTGGAGAATATTCTGAAAAATTGCCTTGACCATACTGAGGGGAGTCTTGACCAATATACACAGCTGTAGGGTGTTTCCTACATGGAAAAATGGGTGATCTTAGTTTGGCATGTGGCTGGAAGTGGGAAGTGTCCGTTGGTGTGCTGTGTGACTTGCGGTCAAAGTGATTGCCACAAGGCTTAGATCTGTTATGGCACTCCAAAGAGAGGGCAGCAGAGACTATCACCCTTCATATGTGATGTATACTGTGTCTAGTATGATGGACTGACACCACTAGACACAGTCTGTGTACTGTGTGCCTGCTGATTAATTGATTTGGCATCAAGAGTGTTTTTCTCCCTCAAGGCTTGGAATTAATATGGCAATCGAAGCGCTTGCCATTGAGTGGAGCTGTATATATCAGCAAGGATTTAAAATCCAGGCAGAACTTTCTGCCTCTGCAGACCTTGGCTATATCTTGTTTTCAAGTGTGGTGAAATTCATGGTTTCATTTGATTTAACATGTTGAAAGCTTTTACAGTGTTACTTGCACTTGCTAGTGTGTTCACCTTCCTTGAATAAGCATCTGACACTTGTCCAAGAATTTTGAGCATAGAGCCATTGGGGTCAGATGTTCAAATCAGTTGGCTGGCGCTGTATTGTTTATTTCAGCCTGTCGGAAATAATGCTGAAAGCTTTTGATGCTTGTGTCTCATGCATTTAATTGATGTAGATGATGGAATCTGATACTTACATCTTCGTTTCCATTGATTTGCCTAGGGTTATATGTGGCGGAAAGCAACCTGAGGGTCCTGCCCCTGCCTTATATGTGCCCATGGGTGACAAATGCCAGTTGGTCCAGCATGTTAAAAGCTAAAAAGGCATTGTGCAGTAGTGCTCTTTGTCGGAAAGTTTCCGCCAACAGAGTATGGGCCATGATAGGACATGTGATAGTGAATTATGATGCACACCTGGTCGGAAATTATTGATAAAGTAAAATGGGCAGGTGAAAAAAGCATGGTGCCATTATTCTTGTTGGAAAGCTTCCAACAACAGAATATGGGCCCGTGGCATTAGCACAGTGTGCAGTGCGCCTTGTCAGAAACTTTCTGACAACAGAAAATGTGCCCATGAAAAATTCATGGTGGAACATTATTCCTGTCGGAAACTTTCCGACAACAGAATATATGGCCACTGTGCATCATATGATAGCACAGCGTGCCTTTCGGAAATTTTGCAAAAACAGAAAATGCGCGAGTGAAAATTTCATGGTGCAATATTATTATTGTCGGAAACTATCCGACAAAGGAATATGGGCCCACTTCACGTCATGTGATCGTGCGTAATGTAGTGTGCCTTGCACTGGTTGAGCATTTCAATTTTTTCACCTTCTTTTTCAGTGAAAAATGTTGTTTATTTTTCAGACATTTTTCACTGAAAAAGAAGGTGAAAATTTTAAAACTTTTTCAGCACTTTCTCAATTCAAGGTGAAAAATTTGAAATAAAATAAGAAAGTGATGAAAATGTTTTGAAATTTTCACCTGCTTTTTCAGTGAAAAATGTGTGAAAAATAAACGACATTTTTCACTGAAAAAGAAGGTGAAAAAATTGAAATGCTCAACCAGTGTTTTCGGAAATTTTCCGACCACAGAAAATGCGCCAGTGAAAAATTCATGGTGCAATATTATTCTTGTCGGACAATTCCCGACAGGAGAATATGGGCCGACTACACATCATGTGATTGTGCATGATGCTCCTTCGTTGGAAGATATCCAAGAACAGAAAATGGGCCTGTCGAAAATGTATTACTTGCAATTAATCTTGTCAGAAGCAATCTGAGGTTAGGGTACACAGGCTGTCTTCTTTAACACAACAGGGCCCTTAAAGAAACAAAAAGTGCCAGATCAGGCCAAATCAACAAAAAAGCCAGGTTGGACCCTATTCCAGCCAGAAACCCAGAAAAACCCCAGGTTGAATGAGATTGAACCCAATGGGTCAAAATATTTGGTTTCTTTAACGCGATATCAGCCTTAAAGAAGACAACCTGGCCCCAGGTTGTTGGATCAGATAGTTAGGGAATTTGGGTGGCGATCAAAGCCCAAGCCCGGCATATCGGCTTGCAAGCCTGTTTGTTGGCTTGGCAAGCCGACCCGCCTGATGGCTCCAGCCAAAATAGTCGACGGGCTTGGGTGTATTGCAGGCCTCCAGCAGCTTCAACTTTTAATCTGGTGAGAGTTGCCTCAAAGGCTGGTATGATTTTGTCTGTGATCCTCGTGTTCAATAACACAAACATGCCCCATTGGGGAAACATTAGCCAGTGCTGACCCCGAAAGCATAGACATCTACGCCCTTGCGGCATCCTATGTAGCTACACAGTGTTGTAGTGTTGGATGGCATGCAAGAATGGAAACAAATTGACCAATAGGCAGGAAAAAATCGGAGTGTTGCAAGATGAATTATTCAAATCGGTGTCAGGCAGTGTGTCTTTCTGAGGATAACCTGCAGGCTACACAGTAGGAGTGCCCTGGGGTCCCTCTGAGCTATATGGCTCATATGTCGGACCACACAATTAGTTTTCAAGTTGTAACTGTGTTTTAAATTACACTTGTGATGTTAGAATGGGTTCTCCAAGTCGTTTTCCCATCCAGGTCAGTCTCAAACAATCCCTGAGGTGCGAATTGTAATCAATTCGGTGGAATCAAAACAGTAGAGGGTGTTGTCCATGCAGGCAGAAATGAAGAAGGGGAAAATGGGAAAAGAAAACCCCTGCAAGTCATCAATCACGATTCAGAAGACATATGCACTACTATTCAATGGGAAGTATTCATTTATGAGGTCCCTACAGGGCCTTTTCTGTGGATATCTCAAGCGGCTTTGGCTTGAGCGGAACGGCTTGTATCACGTGACACAAGCTGTTTCGCCTGGCCAACGGGCTTGTCCCCGGCTTGTGACCAAACCTTGTTTATAAATTCTGACAACTCTCAGTGATATGTCCCATGCCATCCGTGTCTCTCAATCCTCCATTAGAAGGACAGAAGACATGAAACAGCGGCAGCAAATATTTCAACCATGTGACCCAAGCCGTTCCGCCCGGCCAACGGGCTTGTGTACGGCTTGCAACCAAATCTTATTTATAAATTCCAACAACTCTCAGTGATACATTCTAAATATGTCCCATGCCTTCCGCATCTCCCAATCCTCCATTAGAAGCACAGAAGACATGAAACAACAGCAGCAAAGATTTCAACCATGTGACACAAGCTGTTCCACCTGGCCAACGGGCTTGTCCTCGGCTTGTGACCAAATCTTGTTCATAACTTCCGACAATTCTCAGTGATGCATTCTGGGTGGATTTGACCACTGAACAGGTACGAATTTCGGCACCCAAGTTGATTCCCACTCAAATGTGAATTGAGCTAGGTAAGGTTTGCCTGCTGTTCTACATCCTCCCCGACTATCGCAACCACGAAAATCCGGAGTTGGCCACGGTTTTCAAAGCGGTGATTCCAATTGTTGCAGAAATTCTTGTGAACTTTGATGTTGGCCACCCCATTATCCACAGCTTCACAGAATATTTTGCTGAGAAGAAATCAATTGATCGACGGTGCAAGGCCAGCGACTGGATGCGCACACTTAACTTGGTTCCTACACCGGAGTCGGAGGCAGTTCTTGAGCCTCCATTGACCCCTTTACTGGGCCACAGGACTCTGTGGCAACAACAAGCGGGATATTCTCAGCTGAACATGAAAGGTTGAACATTGAATCGGAATTTATATCAATCTCATGCTTCATGCATTGTATTTGACCATAAACTACAGGGGCAACATTAAGTGGAAGAAATCAACCTCAGGAACACCATAGACCGACGGTGAATGGGCGCCATTTTCAAACGATGATGGTGACTATCAATCACGACGACAATGGCCAGTGGGACACTGTATACATCATGAAGGAGGAGGGTAATGAAGGGGATGCACCAGGACCTAGTAAGAGACAAAAGCCCCATGGTGTGAACCATTGGTGTTAATCGGCTTGGCTAAGCGGGGCAAGCCCGTTAGCCAAGCTGATCCGAAAAGTCTGCCATCCCCTGCACCGTGTTGATCACCTCTCCGCCATTTCCAGCGCCTCACCCTCTGCTCAAAGCCAGCTCCTGTCCGGCACTGGGAGTACTACATGGAGCACCACCGGAGTGCGCAGCAAGTGCAGCGGGCGTTCCCCACCCCTTACACCGGCTTCATTGCCTCCCTGCACCCTGTGCCTATCCTCCACGCCGACACTGGCTTCCACTCGAAACCTCGATCTCCCACACACCGCGAACTCGACGCGGCAGATTGTACCATGATGCAGCTGGATTCCCGCCTGGGATTTGAGCGCGTGGAACCTCCCCCTCTGTTCGGGGACTTCAACTCATCGCGAGCGTCGCCAGGCTCTGTGCCTGCACATTCATGTGGTGCAGAGCCATCGGGTCATTGTATGCCTCCTTCGGAGCAGGACATCTGGAGCTCGCGCTGCTGTCGGCGCATCTCAGTGGCGGAGAGCATTGGTGTCATGGTGCATGGTACATAGTGCATGTTGCAGGTGTAGCGCAGGCGCTTGGTAGAGAATAGGCATTGATGTGTGAGGAGCACTCCGACGATACACATCCAGGTCCCTCGCGTAGGCGCCACCGCCACTATGCCACCAATCTCTGCCCTAGTCCATCGAATTTACTGCTTTGCCCTGGGTGCATTGCTGATGACTTTCCGACCTCGGTACCTTCCAGTCCTCCTGCGCATTGTCATCATGGAAGTGTTGCATGTACAGCAAGTCGAGGAGGGAAGGAAGAACGCGAATAAAATGACAGGATGGTGGAACGATAGCGGTAGTGGTCAGGATGGGATCAGATGGTGTGGAATCGTGGATGTGGGACAGGGTGAGCATATGGTGCGCGTGCAGAGTCAGGAGGGTATACTCCTACCATTCGGATATCCTAGTTTCCATTGATCTCTCTTTTCTCTTCCTTCTCCTGATGAAATCCATGTACTCACTACACATCTACTATCTGTAACTACCTACCTATGCTGCTCAATCCAATCATCCGTCCCCTTAAGCCTTCAAGTTCTTGACAAGCCCTCGGCTCGCTGCTTTCCTCGACAGCACTGTTTCTGGGTCGTGGAGCCCGTCCCGATTTGGACTCATCCAAATTCGGTTAAGGCTCCAACCATTTAGTTTTCGTTTGAAAAAACGGGCAAACTAAATGGAAACGGTTAGTAAACATTTTAAAACCGTTTAAAACTGTTTATAAACAGTAATTTCGGCTGGCAATTTTGCGGAGACATTCCAGGCCTGTAGACTTGAAATTGTTATCCACAACAGACTTCAACATACAGAGAGGCCCTCAGAGAGATCCCTATGCTCCACTCAGAGAAGAACAGGAGCACAATAGGGGCGGCGGGACGAGGGCGGGAAGTTGGCGGTGGCGAGGCGGAGATGGCCGCGCGCCATCACTCACGTGAATAATTACCATATTGGGAAATATCGCTTGGATCGCTACCAAATCAACACTCCTCAGTGAGTACCTCATTTATGGGCCTTGGGTGCATTTCATGAATGATATTCAGATTGTATCTGGGTCTGAACACTTGATATATAATTGATAGCACAGTGGGTGAGTTTGGACAACCATTTGAACTGTTTACAAACTGTTTGCTTACCGTTTGCGAGCCCCCGCAAACTAAATGTAAATAAAAACGGTTTTTACCATTTGAAAATGTTTATAAACAGAAATGGTTGGAGCCTTAAATTCGGTGAGGCTGTGCGTCAGCATCTCTTTCTGTCTCTTAGCTTTCGCGTTCCTCTCCTCCGATTTCCCGGCGCGGATTGAGCTGCGCCTCACCACTGACTACTCCATTGCCTCGCTGTCATCTCGAGGCCGGTCCTAGCTTGGTCTTGCTGGATATCTGCCAGTGGATAGTCTTCGGTAACCGCCCAAGGGCCAAATTTCTTGCCCCGGAAAGAATTCTTTCTGTCTGGTCCTACGCCGCTTCTGTGCTACATAACCCAGCATTCCAATCTCGAGCCGCATTTTATAGTACCCAACCCTTCACATCTCGAACTCACCTCACATTTCGGCTCTGGAATCCAAGTTCGTCTTCTGAAATAGCCTTTTCCATCTGTTAAACATATATCATAGAGGCGCACTTGCTCACTATATAATTGATTCACATACTTTGTGTTGTCGTCTCATAGGCCCTGTTCTATGGCGGCTCCCCATCCCGTTCTCGTGCCAGTCTGGGGCGTAGATGCAGCAGTGACGAATCTGAATCAGAACCAGCAAGTGCCAAGCCTTCGCGTCGCCTGCCCAAGCTGGCGTTGTTTTCGTCGCAACAGTATCCGGACTCACCTTCGCGTTCCGTTGCGTGCGCTCCCTTTATTCCTACATGTGCTATGTCGGGATTAATTCCGTCAACAATTGCTGTTGCGAGGCCAATATCGCGCGGTAGCCGATGCCATCCGTCTGTTTGGTTCCAACTGATGCGTTCTCCCGACAGTGTCTTGAATGCTAGTGGCAAACACTTCATTCGCGGTTTTTTTGACCACCGCACTAATGCTCACCCTCAAAATTCAATCCCATCTCCCTTAAATGCGCTCGCTCTTCGCCTACCTCCGTAGAGTGAATCTTTTGTGATACAGATCCTGGCTCGGCCGTCGAGTGCGCTCGTCTTGGATACTGGTCCTACCGTGACGAAGTTGCGTTTGGCATGCGTGCCTTCCATCATGACGTGCCGAAGACAGCGGACTCAGTCTGCCTCGGATGGGCTTCAAGCTTAGGGAGCACACAACAACTCCCTCTACCAACATTTTCCATGTTTTGAGTCAACAGGAACTATGTTATGTCAGCCAAGAAAAATCGCCCGGTGGACCAGGCCCGCCGAGCGCTGCCGTCTCTCGGCCTGATTATTCCACCATGAATTTTATACCATAATATGCGCCTTGAAAAACGATGAGTTTTGGTTATGAATACATGTCCATATGTGCAGAATTGACTGAGAAAGAAATCAAATACTCCAGCCTATCAAAAAAGTGCCGAGTGCGGGATTCGATCGGATTCCCAACTAATAAGCAAACTGCAGTAATACTGATTTCGACATTCGCACTTCTCATCTGACGTGGGTACGTTGTCCCTGTCTTTTCGTCCGGAGCGTCCCAGCCGCTGCCCGAAGCATATGATCTTCCTACCTCTTCGAAACCATTCAAAGGAACGGCCTCCCCACGTAGGATCGCATTTGCACACCATTTTTAATGACCTTCAAGTCTTGGGGTCAAGATAAAAAAAGGCAGTTCGCACAGCAGACCTACTAATTTTGGCAATCTGATGGCGCAAACCTGTGCCGCATCGCCTCCATCTTCGGCGCTTAAATACACCTTTTCTCCTTCCACAATGGTACGCGCGATCCCTATGGACCTCCCCCCAATGGCACAGTCATCTCTGGCGGAACCTTCTACATTTCTGGAAATGTCAATCAAGTGGCCAATCCGCCCGTCAGCGGAGTGCAAGATCAAGGACGATTGGGACCCCGACACAGTGACAGTGCGTAGTTCATTTAAGAGGAGAGTGATTCTCCTTTCAATTGATACCCTCAGCTCCTTTGGTGATTAGATCCCTGAGAGGATCAAGGCAGGGAGATGGCTGGCCTTATCGTGAGTTTACGAATGCAGTTGATGCGGCAGATGCTTGATTTCTCTACCAGCCGCATCAAACAACAGGCAGCGTCGCAATATACCTCCAGAGAGAGACAACGGCTCTACATCCCGAGCTGGATTTCTCCCTGAAGCCAGTCTGAGCCAAGAGTGTGTTCACGTTGGCGTCTCAGGTGATGGAGAGCTTCTCCCCGAGGCTAGGGACTTACCACACTTTGGAGACGTCG
>JARGXW010000782.1:0-61251 GCA_029204085.1 Mycena sp. CBHHK59/15
ATGGTGGTTAATGCCCGTCCACCCGTCACCTTGTATTGTCGCATTCTTGCCAGTCAAGTTACTTTGGACGTCCTCACGAACTTTCTTGATGGCCTTAGGTAGAAGACGACGAGTAATTGTTGTGCGACCAATCGGTCGAGCCTGAAAATTTGAACTGTGAGAAAATCCGAGAACGGTGACTAAAACCCACCTGCGGTATGAGTTCGGCACAAAATTCCACCCATTCCGGGTTCTCAACCCAAGCAAAAGGGAGATTAGCTGAAACAGTAAGACGCAGGACCATTTCCTCAAAAAATGCCTGCTGGTTTGCATCCCATGGCGCAGGGGAAAATGAAGCGGACACAGGGCGTGAGCATGAGCGCGACTGGGATATGCGACTACTTTGACTCGCCACCGCAGAAGCGGAGTCAGAAGGTGCAAGCGATACAACAGAGGACGAACGATGAAGACCATGCAAATCTGCTGGGAAGGGACCATGATGCAAATCTGCTGGGAAGGCGAAATCATCTGTCCTTCCGAAGACGTTGAAAGAGTCCCCGGATGGCAATGAGGAACTGCGCGTTTCCAGATGAAGCATGGGCGGAGCATCACCTACACGATGATCATGCGCACTTGTGGGATATGGAGCTTGAGCAAATAAACTGTAAGTTAGAGTCGTTGAAACTACGAGCGACAAGTTCGCACCAGCAAGACGGCCACCACGCTTGCTCGGAGATGAGAATCCCGTGCCCGCATTGTTGGGATTTTGAGACGCTCTTTCTCGAACTGCCTGAGGGACAAGTGTGCAGTTCTTGAGGTGATTGAGCATCGTTACGGTGTTCCCGATCATCCAGCCCTGCCTCAAAGTATGGGGCTTGGACCAGACTGCCAGTGATTGTCACCACAGAAATTAAATGGAAAGGATAGACATACACGTAGCAGCAATCTCGCCATCGGTCCGTGCCTCAGCACCATTAGCACGGTCGATATCCCGTACATCCCGAATGTCGGCTTCAAGGTGAGCCTTGCAATAAACTTTGGGCTTGTCTCCCCACCTACCACGATCCCTGACCGCTTTGACTTTGCTGGATGCATCGGGGTGTTGAACAAGATAGGTCCAGTACCAGGCTGAAGTTGCTTCTTTGCCAGACATGTGCAGTTGGATGCGAGCAACGACTCAGAGCGCCGGGAGAGCAGTTTATAAAGTAATCTATTCTCCGAGGTTCTACTGCGAATTTTCCGAGTATTTTAACGGGAGAGAATGAACAGAGGTTGTTCCAGATGTTATCCCGTGTAGATAGAGTCATGAGATGATGTATTACCGGTATTTCGACGAAGATATCGGTATTTCGACGAAGATATCACAGAGCTTCCCGATTGAGCAAATATTGATCCGATCACACGAGTCAAGTCATTTTGACCAGTCATTGACTTTTTGACCGAGTCCAGTCAAAACCGGGTTTGACCCGGTCAAAAAGTCATTGACTGCTCAACACTGACTTGTTTCGGATTTTGCCCCAAAATAAGTGGTGCTCCATCAATTCAAAATGAAAAATGAAGTAACTTTCTCTATATAACTTGGGCCTGGAGCTCCTCCATTCTGAAAGTACGGGAGGGCAGGGGAAGGGCTGAAATTCCCAAGTCCGAAATCACGATTGGCGCCATCTGCCAAAATCATGACATGATGTTCCAGTCGTTTCACATGGCTACCGGCAATGCTATGGGACTTTGATGGCATCACCGTTCTGTCCCAATTTGGACGCTCTGCCAAAATCTCAGGCCTCGATGGATAAACCTAGTATAAAATCGCCCGGCCCTGCTACAGCACAGTTTATTGAGCCATAAATCATGATAAATCATTCTACATGTATTCTTGGTAACAGACTTTTTGAAGTTCTGCTGTAGCTCAAATTCAAGCCAAGAGAGACATCTATTGACCTGAATTCGGGGAAGTTTTTACCAAGAATACACATAGAATCAATTAAAATAATATTTGGGCCAGTTTCTGGGTCCATATCGAGTCCGTGGGAGCCCATACTAGGTCGATCTGAATCAGTGGCAAATCCAGTGATAACTAGTACAAACAAAGATGAACTGCCAATTCTATCTGAATACAGTGGTCTCTGGGCTCAGAAAAAGAGGTATATGGTTGTATTAGTACCTGGAAACAGATTTCAAAGTCTTCAGGAGCCAGAGCAGCAGAAGAGGATGAGAACATATCTAAGAGGGAGTTTGCCATCGGAAAGGCCGGATCACGCTTATGTAAGCGAACGATTTTCTCAAACGGATTGCCGGTGGCCATTTCACAGCACTGATCTTCTTGCCCTCGTGATCAGTACTCGCTACCAGTAGGTTCGGATCAAGCCGCCGTTCTCACATGACATCCACGTGCTTCGCAGGGCTTTGTGAGAAGGGGCTTGTGCCAAGATCAAGAAAAAGGGGGATGTGTTCTTCGCGTTCTGCTGCCTCAGAAACCGCGTCAAACTCTTAGGTCCAAATATATGTATTGTAGCTAGTAAGTGCGGGAGTGATTTTGCCGACTCAGAATTCTTTTATGTCATCATATTACATCGTAAGGTGGTAGTCATTCAGCCCTTTCCATCGCGAATAGCGCGTCACAAACCAGTGAAGAAAATATTTTTTAGTATAGATAAAAATATTCTGAAGACACAGAATTCTAGATAGGATGTTCGCACAGCTCTCAGACATTTATCCCGAGTGAATCGATCCAGAATTGCATTTTTTGAGCTGGTCGCGGAATGCACCAAATTTGGCAATATATGTCATCATCGCGTCGCGTCTCCTCTTCACTCTCTGCATTCGCACATCACCATCTCACCTCATTTGGCGTATTAAAATGTCTGGCAACGCTCCCAAACCGCCGCGGACACCTCAGACACCCCACCGCTGTCCCTTTTCACCCATCCCTTCACGGTCACCCAGCACTCCTCAACGGCGCGTACCTCCGCGCTCGACGCGTCTTCAGGGCATCAAGGAGTGGAAATTCACCTTTGATGAGACTCGGGCAATGGTTATCGACAAATTGAAGCTTCACTACGTACCCGATGACTGGCAAATCCACTTGATTATCCGGATTCTGCGTGGGTATGACTCTATCTTTCTGGCTGGGACTGGGTACAGGAAAAGCCTTATTTTCGAGGCGGTTGCGGTCCTGGGAGGAAGAAAAAAGGTCACGATTATTGTATGTCCATTAAAAGCCCTGGAGGCAGACCAGGTACTCATGAATTTGCGTCGATGATTTTACTTCACTCGAGCCTTACTTTACCACTTTTACAGGTTAAGCAGGCTAATGAAAAGGGTATCAGCGCCCTTGCCATTAACAAGGACAATACCAACGACCATACCGTCTGGAGGAAGGCCGAAAGAAGCGCCAAGCTCGTCTATATTTCTCCTGAAATGGCTCTGTCTGACCATTTTGGGAGGCTGTGGATGGACGCAAGATTCAGGAGCCGAGTTAATGCCCTAATCATCGATGAGGCCCACTGCATCGATGAATGGGGTGAGGAGTTTCGCCCCATGTACTGGCAGCTTCACCGGCTTCGCAGTTACACAGGGCAGGAGGTCCCCTTCGTCGCTTGTACCGCCACCTGCGCAACAAGCACATTCAATATTATTTGGAGCTCTCTCGGCTTTGGACACCGCCCTTTCTGGGGCCTAGATGCGGGCTCCGAACGAGCGAATCTGCTCTTCCTTACCCGCCCCCTCACAAATGCACACAATCCCATCCTCGATGTCCTAAATATCTTACCGCCAGATCTTGATGACACATCAGATCGCGCTTGTATCCCAAAAATATTGACGTACCATGGCTCTGTGGCTGGCACCACCAAGGCAAAAGCTGAATGGAGACGCGCACTACCAGCGCACTTGTGCAGCTGCGTTGTTTCGTACTCTGCCGACATCTCAGAGGCCGCCAAGAAGGACATTTGGGAGGGATTTCTGTCCAGCCGGTACCGGATTCTGTGCGCAACTGACGCCGCGGGGATGGGGTGCAACGTCCCAGACGTCGAGTATTCGATTGTCTTCAAGTGTCCGAAGTCCCTTGCCGTTCTAGTTCAGTGCTGGGGTCGTGCTGGCCGCAACCGCACGGGCATTGGCACTTGCATTTTCTCCGTGCAGCCATGGGCATATAGGCCAGCCCCTCCAGAAGTCGGACTTGCTGTTCAGCGCTTGAAGGGAGAAGACAAGATAGTGATTGAATCGCAGTCACAAAAAGCCTCCAGAGGGAAACTCGAGCCGAACCTTGAGGTGTTCATCAATTCCGGCACTTCATCAGAAGGTACGTACTTACTTCTCCATCGTTCGCTTTACGAGACATTGATCCACGGCGATGTAGCATGCTCCCACGTCTTCCTCGCAAAGCTATTTCGTCCGGAAACCGGTCTCGACGTGTACACGCGCTTGACAGATCCCATCGCATCGAAGTCCGGGCCAATCTCGAGCAGCTCTTCCCATGAACTGAGCTGGACAGTTCTTAACCTCAAACACAATCCCCCACCCCAGCACTGTTGCAACCATTGTAACCCACATTTATTCAACTGGTTAAAACCTTCCAATTCTCGTGATCCACGTATTCTCAAGTACACGTCCGAATTCATCCATTCTCTCCCACCGCCACCCTCGCGGCCCACATCTCCTGCCTCTGTTGTTTCCGATTCCGGCACTGTGGCGTTGTTCGATTCAGTTGGATTCGAGCCAGTTACAGGCAAGCAAACCGTCTCCAAGGAGGACAAGCCTGCGCTTCGCGAGCGGCTAATTGCATGGCGGAAGGACAGACACTTTCGCATGGGAAGCAGCCCGTATATTCCCTGTGAAGTCCTCCTTCCTCCAAAGCAGTTGGAGCAGCTGGTTTCGTCTTGTGGGACCTTTCTGAATCATGCTCTCGTCGAACCGAAGCATATTCTGAAAGCAGTTCCATGGGATATGGCCCCGGATCTGATGTTGCAGAAGTCTGCGACATCATCGCGCGCTGGCGCCTTACCCTTGACATTACGCGCACACCCCAATCAGCCCGTCAAGCACGTAAACAGCCACGACCCCAGCCATTACCTATCACCCTGCAGCTGGTATTCACTCCCCAACCTGTGGCGCTGCCAAATCCAGCAACACCGAGATCTTCTGGCAACGGACGTCGAGGTGGCTCTCGCGGTGGCCGGGGAGGAACACCGCGGGCAAATATTCCAAGCCGACAGTTGTCTTCCACAACCACGACTCCCCTTCCACTTAATCCCGTCCACAATGCCTTCCCAACTCCTACTTATGACGACTTTTTTAGCAGTCTTGCTTCTTCCCGGACTTACACATCTACTGCACTTCGATTCCCAATGCCTTCATCATCCTCACCAGCACCAGGGACTGGCCTTCCCTTCTCTCAACTTCGTAGATAGAATATACTATTTTATTTTGCCTATTCAATGCTGTCAAAATCCCCTCTGCCACCTAATGCACCCGATATTCCATCTTCGCCGCCATGTAAATCATTGTAGCTGTCGTACGTCAATGGATTATTTGTCGTGGAGTCGAACACAGTGTTTGTGTCGAGAGTGGTATCGTGCAGACCAGAGGTGGACGATTCTGAAGGAGGTGGATAACCTCCAAGTTCTGGATCGAAAGTTGTTGACTTGATGAAGTCAGTGAATTTCCCGTTCCATTCCTCGGCACCCTTCACAAAGACGTCGACAATGGCGGAGCGTGGTGGTTCAGGAGGTCTCGTATTTTGCGATGCATTTTTGCGAGCCTTTTTCGGAGGTGCAGGGACAAAGTGCCGATCTTGGCTGACGACGTGAAACTTGCACCGCTGCATTTCCGTAACCAATGCCTCGATATCTTGGTGGAATTTGACCTCTTTCGATCTCCGCGCACGGTCACCAAAAAAATTCGCAACCATGTGGGTGATGTCCCGGAAGGCTTCCACACACGCCGAGCCTTTGCGAATGATATAGTCGACGGTGACACCAGATCCTGATGCAATGAAGACACGCTCGTCGAACATTAGCTTCATTTGAATTATATTTGAGGCACAAGTGAGACATACCTTGACCCAAAAATTGAGCTGCTCCAGATAAAGATCTGACACAATGGAACAGCCGATTATACCCCAGCGATTCACAAACCAAGACCGCTCGAGTGCACGCCGCAACTTATCTGGGAGCTCGTACTTCCACCGTACCAAGACTTCGGCACACTCGCAGGCGTAGTTGTGCTGTCCCACGCCCCGAAATGCCAGTCCCCAGTACTTGAGAACACGGATGAGCTGCCCAGGGTCTGAAAAACTGACCGCTTTTTCAAACATGCAGAAGAATAGTGAATCGCGAATGAAGTAAATGGAGTGGGCCATCCAATCATCACCGGCAGCCTGACCTTTCTGCGCTGCAGTAGCTGTTGCAAAGTCGGTGGAAATGGCCAGAGCAATGGCCTGAATATCGGCAAGTGTTGGCTGCCATCCAGAGAGCTCGGAGTACAATGTGAATCCATTGATAACCCTGCCAACTGGTCAGTCATTAACCCAAGAATTACAGTCGGCAACAACTAACATGACACAATGCAAGATGCGGGCGATTAAAGAGTGACGGATGAGGGATTTAGCTGCAGCATAGTTAGGTTTGGGGACGTCCCATTTGCGATTCAAGAGGCCTTTGTGCGCTGCAAGGGATCCAGGATCTTTGACTGCATGTCCGTAATGCATCCGCATGAGCATATGGCTGGCTTGGAGAGCGAAGTGGAAGGGAGCACTGAGTTCCTGGACATACTCGAGGCGTTCCATGGCGTCTATGTCGTCCGTTCGGTCTCGACGTGCAGCTCGCAGATTGTTCGATGACAGCCAGTCACCGATGAAAATCCGCCAGATAGCTGACCAGATTTTTTGCGGGAGTGTACTGCGTTCCTGTGCCTGCTGAAGAAATTTTACTACACCCTTTTTGGACCCCTCGTTCATGTCTAACAGCCCAAAAGGCCGCGCATCTGAGGCGTGGAAGGGAGAGGACAATCTTTGGCATCATGTCGGCAACAGCTTCCGCAATATTTTTCCGATCTGTCCACCCACTATTTCCGGGCGTGAATGCGACAATCATTTCTGAAATGAGTGCAACAAATGTTTTGCCAACATTTCGTCGTCTGTGGGTGTGGCAGAATATCTGTTGGGCTCGTGTTTGCCCGTCGACCCCGAAGAGCAAGCTGTTCTGCGAGATCTGCTTCGGTGAATGGCTCTACATCTTCGACACCAACAACTGCACAGTTGGTTGCATTGATCATGTCATTGGTGTTCGAAAGTCGCTGCTGGGACTTCCGAAGGAAGATATTGATGTTGTCAAAGATGGTGAAAAAGACTCGGCCGCTCGTAATGAGTTGCACGGCAAGCTGGATTGCATCTTCAGTGATGCGAACCTTGAGTCGTTCCACAGTGCGGCTTGAAACACAGACCCCAGCATTGCTCAGCATGAGCACAACGCGAGAACTTGTCCCCGAAATTTTGAAGAAAAGGCCAAGGATAAGGGGGAGGATGTTGGTAGCCCGATTACGAACAAAAGCAAGCATGCTGATAGTTAGGAGAATAGCCTGAGTAAGATTTAAAGTCAATAGAGCATTGGAGAGTACTAAAAATACGCACAAAAATCAGATTCCACGAGAATCCAGGGTAATCTCTTGTCCAACTGCGACCAGCTGAGGGCCCTGGGTCTGCCTCACCTGACTCGAGGTCTGGGTCGTCATTTGGATCATCTTCCCAATCTTCCTCTCCAGCCGGCATTGGCTCATCTTGTTCTGCCTTTTTGCGCTTCTGGGATGCATTGGGAGATGCACAGAAGGTATGCAGAATACCCCAGGTGAAGGGTGCCAACCCCTCCACAATTTCTATCAATTTTGTTGGGTGCAGCATTTCTCGAAGGTGTCGGATTGTAAGAGTCTTCAGCCGTATGCTAAGAAGTGGGCTGGAAATAACCCGATCACTGTCCTGCAATGCGAGCTCATGTGCACAGGGAATAGTCATCTCTCTGAGGTGTTTCTGTGTGTTTGGATAGCGGGTTTTGTTGCGCCAAAGGATGAAGACCATTGCAGGTCCAAACCGAGCTTCGGCCGTGGATTCCGAGGTGAAGAAACCCATGAAGTGTGAGATTCTGATCGTGACAGTGGGGATTTCGGTGGTAAAAAGCCAGTGGAGGAGCTGTCTAGTCGAGATGGACAGGAAAACCATGAGAGAGAAGACGAGATGAAGCTTGGCTTCGAGGTTAATGCCCTTCAATTCATCCTTCGAGAATTTGGACTGCCAGTAGTCGTTGTCATACTGGAGAGTAGCCAGGATGGAGATTGGATGGGTAGCAATGGAGGTGAGTTACGGCGAGGCCACACGGGTGTGGATGCTCGAGAGACAACAATTTTCGGCGCTGAATCAAAACGAGTCACTAATGAGACGCGTACTGTCACGCGGCGCGTCACACTACCCGATTCGGTCAGGAAACTGGCAACACATTTTCTCGATGACTGAAAACACTATTGGAAATTTTTTTGCTGAGAGACCTGCTGTAAATAATCATCCACATCGATCGAGCCCATAAAATTGAAGGGAATCGACAAAAGTTGCCTTGGTCTGGCGGGAATTGATGGGAAAAGTTGTCGACAAAGGTCTCAATGTGCAATAGGAACGACTGATACTTTCTCAAAACTAAATAAGCAGATGTCTGCGGTGCTATCTAACGAACAAATTATCAGCTTACACTAAGTGAATTGGATTTGAAATGGGGGAGAAATTCCCCTCAGAACACACCCTTTGTTTTCTTGAGTTTGGACCAAGCCTCTCTCCGAGATAGTCCGGCGCGCCGGACCGGAGACAGGCTTGCTCCGAACCTACGCTACCAGCAGTCTCCTACCCAGCCGCGGTTGCGAGGTTCATCGATCTCAGTAGCGGTATTTTAATTGAATACAGAGAAAAATGACTGACCGGGAATTTCGGACCGTGTGATGTGACCGCGTGATAGTAACAGAAGTTGGGATGAACCTCTCCACAACCAAAGATCCCAGCCGCTTCGCCAACCGTGAAAAGCGTAGCCACGTGATGGCGAGCGGTTGGTCACGAGCCTAGGGACTGAGTGTCTGCTTGGTTGTATTTGGCCGCTCACTCAAGGACCTGGTTTTGATGGCAAATCCAGCACTTTCAATATAGCTGTGGCCAGCAAGCTCAGAATATTTGTTTGAGTGCATGAGAATTACTATTCAAGTTGTACAAACATATTTTTCAAACATGATAAAGCTCCAGGCATGTGCAACCAGGAATAGTGGCCCAAAATGAGATGCACGGCACATTTGATGGATGATGTAAACAGTGTTTCGGGGCGATCTTGTAAAATCACTGTGCGCTTCCACACTCAACTTTTCGCATTGAAAAATATGTTTAAATTTATTTCAAAGCTAGATGAAGGTATTGGCGGGGACAGATTTTTTTCCTATGCCATTCTGAGAACCCAGAAAATCAAGGGAGGTGAAATAAAGAAATCTGTCCCAGACAATACCTTCATTAGGTGAAAATGAGATGTTCCTACATACAAAATTTGTCACGAATATGGATAGATAAGGGCACAGCGGCCCTCAATGTAATTTGCCATCATTTTGTCAATGGTGACCGTTGCCGGTGATCTCTGGCAATTCGATTAGGTAAGCTGATGATCAACCGGTGATCACCGAAAAGTTATTCAGCAGCTTTGGTTTTTCATACTCAGGATGCTGGAGATGATTTTTTCACATTAGAAGAGCTAAGGATACAATATGTATGAATACCAAACAGTTTGAGCCCTCCTCGTGCAGAAACATTCAAGGTTGGAGCTGTGATGAAGTCAAGGGGTACGCAGGATTGAAATTTGCCCCACTAGGTCGGAAAACTGGATTAAGACTCTTGGAACCCTACCTACCTATCTTACATAATAATACAGTCACATGCTGGGTCCAAGCGCAATGTGTTTTATCCATTTTTCGCTTCAGTTCCTTACTGTATTGCCCATGCAAGCTACAAAGGAGAATTTAGACTTCATTTAATATGTACAATACCCTATATTCATATCCTTGCTCTCTTCTGACTTCATTGACCAGCATTTTCACAGCAGACATTATCGCAAAACCATCCACCGATAGGGATACTTGTGAGGCTGGCTCGCTTGTGGATCTCAAAGTTTCCTAGGCCCCCCTTGCCGAGCTTGATAAATTTTGCGCAGTGGTCACAATATTTCTGTGTCCACAGGCAGTGAGTGTTGCATTAGAAGATGTGGGTGACAGTTGGCACAGCTATGTTCCCGATGTTATAGGGCAGTCGTTCACTGTGCTCGCAGGCAGGAGGAGAGGCAGAACAGCAGACCAGTCAGAATGATCTGAAGCAGAAATTTTGATGAGATTTGATGGAGGAACACTGCTGTTTGGGTGTAGTGTCCCACGTGTCATCATTTTTTTTGCCTCCGATTTGAAACTCCGCCACACCCTAACATCTGGAGCCGAGATTATGCCACAGCGTACCGAAGCAGCATGGCCTGAGAAGCGGCAGAGATTGCCGAAAAGCGCCAAAGAAGCACACGGTGATCGGCAAAAAATCCGTGTTGTTTGGCTACAATCATGATCTGATACAAATCAGTGATGTAAGGTCACCTTTGTTGGCTTTCCCAAACTCCGCTGCAAGGATATTGGCAGGAAATTTACCCGACTTTTTTTTCGCCCATCTGAAACACATTTCTGAAGGATTCTGACCATTTGTCCAAAAAGTGGAATCAGGTGTCCGAGACCCACCCTGCCCTATGACATTGTGTCTCGGCATCTTCCGGTGAGTACCCCTTGGATGAAGTGATGCGAACTGATGGGAGTTGCCTTTTCTGGGGGGGGTGGGTCGTGGGAAGCTTACCTAACTCAATTGGCTGATCCAGAGATCGCTCACCTCTTGGAGAAGGGGCTTGTACCAAACTCCAGAAAAATGGGGATGTGTTCGGTGTGCTCTCTTGCTGCAGGAAGCATGTTAAACCTTATTGTCACTAGAGATAATGTTTTCATAATAACCTAGAGAATGATTTGGCTTCCTCAGATTTTGATCAAAATGACAGAGTGTCTTCAGAAATACACCGCATTCTGGGCTTCCCAAACAAGCAGTCAGCGTGAAGATCTGTCTACCACTTCCCATATTATCAGATTTGAGAAAATGTGAAGAGACAGAATTGTTTGCAGGTTGAATCACATTGTTTCAGACTCTTCATCCGTGCATAGAAGTGAGGAAACAAATTTTCTGTGCTTGACGAAAGTCAACCAATTTGGGACATGATTGGTCAGCATTGTGTCGTGTCTTTCCACATCTCTACACACTTTTTCAGCCACCTCTTCGATGTCCAACGGACCCACAAACATGCCACAGATGCCTCGGACGCCGCCCAGACCATTCGCACTGCCATGGGGGGTATCTTTCTCTGGCCCTTTCAGTTGCTCTGGGCGCTTGCATTTACAAGACTGCAACAAAAACTCCTGGTGGACTGCTGTGATTGCAGCAGACATCATGCATGTGCTGTCAACTCTCGACGACCTCTGAAACTGATTTGAATAGCACAAAATCTCTGTGCTTAATAGTGAGTTTCTTTTCACCATGCTCAGCTAACTTTGGGTCTAGTTCTCTGTCTGTGGAATGTTGCCTGGTCACAATTCCGATCCAGCCAGTGGCCACGCACCTTGTCGATGTCTGCTATGTCCTTCTCCTCATGCTTGCCACTCTCATTATACACCCCTGAGTTCGAAAATATCAGTGCATGTCTGTGTCAGCCGGGGGCTGGCACACTGTGCTCAATGACCTTAGGCACTTGGACATGTGCAGTTCCGTCACAGAGAACAAGGCACCAGGACAGGTCATATGTGGTGCACACACTAAACACTTCAAACAACTTGAATTATCTGTTGTGTGTGCAGTGCTCAGATTGCCCACATTACAGATGTGCAGCAGAGGCACAAACAAGGTGCTCACGCACAGGCAAGCACATCTCCATCCCCACGATGGTGCTGCATTGCACGCACAGCTGTTCACACCCATCACAACATTCTTCATGCTGCCTGTACCACTGACCCTGCACGCAGTGGTGCTACACATGATGTTCTGCCCAGGCATCGAGCATCGGGGACTTAGTGGGTGCTTATATGGGAGTGCAGTGGCATGGGCATGCTTCCTGCAGCGACATCCAAGGTGATGCAGGCAGCAAATCCTCCGTTACAGTTGGTATGTTCTGACCATTTTCATTCTTCTCTCCATCAGCTTTATCATATCTGTGCTGTAGTAGTGTACTGTACCGGTATGTATGGTAGCAACCGTAACACATAACAGAACCATTTTTGCTTACAAATTTGCCTTTTATGGTAAATCAATTACCATAAAAGGCTAGCAATTGGTGTAACACTCGACTTTTGGTTGCCTCCATACATGCTGGTACAGTACAAGCTGAATTAGATATTTGAATTCAGAAAGTCTTTCTGAGTTACTCAGAGTCCTCCTGATTCCTCTCTCTTTCCTTCCCTTTTCAAATTCTTTTTGTTGTTTGCCTCCATTGATACCCAGTACAATGAAATAAAAACCACACATTGCGATGAGCTTCACACTATAATAAACATCAGACTTTTGACACTTTTGTTGTGGGGTTGTAAAACACCAAACAACACCAAAAAACAGCATGAAACCTCACAATGTCACAACTCACAACAGCCATCCTAATTTTGACAACCTCAAAAAAAAAAAAAAAAAAAACCCCATTGCACTGGGGAGAGTCCACCATTTCATGGCCATACCTTTTTCATTTTGGCAGCAACTTTTTTTGGTCGAGGTGTTGTGACATTGTCGGCAACATGACAACACCAAACAACACCAATAATCGGCCAACAATTTTGTCAAATGGCTGATGAACAGGTTTGTTTCATTGAGGGAGTGGTTGAAAAAAAAACTTATCATGACAGCAATATGAGTTACAAGAAGCTACTGAATGGTGGAATTTTGGCAATTGCCTCCTCAATTGCCTCACATGACAGCTTCTTCACCTCCTGGCAGCAAGACAAATGGTGTCTAGCTGCTTAACCTTCAATGACCAAAGCAGGAGCCCAAAGTGCTGAGCAATCATCGTTCATTCGGCTTTCCAGTATCGGTACTGGGTACCCTCCCTTAAATTGTAGTGATTTCGCTCTTTCACAGAAATTGCCTCATGCAACAGCTTGGTCCATGCACCTATGTATTTGACCTTTTGACCAATGCTTTTGTGAGTGAATGGAACCTAGGCAATCAGTGATATGTACCCACAGTAGGACGAGATGCTGAGGCAGCTTGACCACTACTTCAGCAAGAGGTTCATCAAAGGCGAATGGGGCAGCCTCTGAGACAAGGAACAGATAGTCGTGCTTGGCTGCATAGGCCAAAATTTCAGGGGCATGGTTCGGGAGAACATCCTTAGGACAATAAATATTTACCATATGTCAAGAAACTCAGCATGGGCCCACCTCATGCAAATGCAACATATATTCATTGCAGAATAGACTTGATACTTTTCCACAGCTTCGGCTAGTGCCATGAGATCAGGGAAGGCAATTTTGTCAAGTGCTGGGTGACACCGCAGACATATGAATTGAAACAGAAGCTCAAGTGTAGGTGAAGACTCTGAGAGCAGGACAATCTCCCTGTGTGTTGAGATAAACATGCTTCCGAATGAACCCCAGGAGACCCTCTGAGGATCTTTTCTTTTCTTCAATGTCTGAGTAGATTGATTTCTGCCTCTACTATTTCCTGCCCCAGGATTTCAAATTGAGATCTATGTGTATCTGATTTTGGCCATTGCGCAGATTCCAGCCAAATGTAGCAGTCAACTGCTGCCATTTTGGCACTGAAATTTTGCTCAAACAGGATTTGGACTATTCTGGATGGTTTTGGCAGACACCATTGTGTTTTCTGTCTGCAAATTCACAAGAAATGAGGACAAAGTTGAACACTGATACACAGCCACATGGGTTTGAAAACCAGAGGTCTTGTCCAAAGGATAAAAAACTGGGTTTATAAACAGCTGCTTATAAACCAGCAATATAAACAAAGCCCTATAGTGATGGGAAAGTCCGGTTCAGGTTATCGGTTCGAACGTGAACCAAACCGAACTAAACATGAAGTTCAGGTTCAGGGTTCAGAGAATTGCTAAACCTGAACACCAAGTTCAGTTCAGTGTTCAGAGGAAAGCAAAAATTTCCAAATGTGTTTGAACCCCCAACCTCAGCTAAACCTCAAAATTGGGGCCTTTTCCAGAGCATTATGACTGTTTTTCAGGTCATTTTCAGATGAATTAAGGCACAAGTATCTTGTGCAGATAGTCCTTAGCATCATCCACATTGACATCACATCCCCTGTCTGTGAACCCCCCCCCCGATCCATCATCTTCAGGACCCACTGCTGCCCTCACACCTCATACAGCTGGCCAGTTTTTGCTGGTCGCCATGCAAATACCCTTGGTGACTTGGAAAATAAATGGAAGCTCAATGACCCCTCTCCCATCTGGCCTTCCAAAATGCGACAGAGGTAGCACCACTCTTCACGTCTCCATCATTTCTTTGCTTTAGTGCCTACAGCATTGCTCCTCACTCTTCACTCAGATCTGCAATACCCAGCAACAACACCTCTTGCCCTTCACTTCACTGTCTATGATCGCCTCCTTTCCCACCAGCTGGGTTCCCTCTCTACCAGGTCCTAATAGATCATTTGCACTGCTGCTCAAGGTATAAAACTCACATTTTTTGGCCAATTATTATGGCTCTGTTGCAACCTTGTACATATGTCAAACTAGCATTCACTGAAACCCAGATCTCACTATTTCAAAGCTCTCAAGGCGAGGACCACAGCTACAGTTTAAACTTTAAGTCAACTGGGACTAGGGCTGCCCATCGTCCCCATCTTTATGGGTGTGACAGGTGCTGTCAACAGCTGGCCCAAATATATTACGATAAGTAATGACAGAACGAATCTGTTGAAGATGCCAAAAATTGGAAGAGTTATCGGTTTGCAAAGAAATTGATGCTGCTGTCAAGCATGAGGCTCGATGGCCCTGATCCAGAACATGAGCACCCAGTCATCAGCATGGAAGCTGGATGAGAGGCTCGAATGTTCCAGCTCTGGATCGCAAGGTCAATTTCATACACAAGGCACTCCAGGGTCTTGGGAGATGAAGATGAAGCCCAGAGATACCCGACCAGAGCAAAGCTCACTTGAAGGGCAAATCGAAGACAGGACCGAAATACGCCAAACAGGAGTGGTGCGAAGGAAAAGGAGAGGAAATTGTGAAAGAAACTTAGATTTTAAGGAATTTTATTGGTTGAATGATCAGGATGATTGAATCTTGTTGTCCGAATCATCCTGGAGAGTTGAAGCCCATAAGAATGCATCGGCTCAAAGGTCCGCAAGAATGCATTGACCCAAAGAATGCCCGCAAGAATGTGTCGGCATAGGTGAAGCCCGCAAGAATGCGTCAGCTCGAAAAATGCCCGCAAGAATACATCGGCATAGATAGATGGAGCCCACAAGAATGCATCGGCTCGAGGTCCGCAAGAATGCGTTGACCAGAGAATGCCCGCAAGAATGTGTTGGCATAGATAGATGAGGCCTGCAAGAATGCATCAGCTCAGGCTCTGCGAGATTGCACCAATAAAGGATGTGCCTGCAAACATGTCAGCACGGGAACAAATTATAAAGACCTAAACCAACAGAATTCGTCAGTAAAGGATGTGCCCGCAAGTGTGTCGGCACAGGAATAAAGCATGGAGAAAGGCCTAAGCCCGAAAGAGTTTGCCGGTAAAGGCTGTGCCCACATGTGCGTCGACACGAGAGAGGTGGTCTGATCAACCTCCTGGGATAGAGAAAACATGCACCAGAGTGCAGATATATGGGAGAGAAGAGTAGAATAGAGCATGTCCGCAGCCTGGGAACCACCCAAACTTCAAGGTGCTGGAATCTCACTAAAGGAAAAAGATATAATATAGCACTCAACATGCAAGCCTAGCTTAAAGTAGCCAATAGATTCTTGGATTACAGGCTAGTAACCAGCTGAGTTCCCAGAGTGAAGTACATCTGCCATTTCCAATAGAGTCTAAGTAGTAGGTAGAAGGTGGCCTCCACTCAGGCTCAAAAGACTTGGATGCAGAGGCAAGCCCTCAATAAGAGTGAATCATATATGGCCAAAGAGATCCAGCCAAAAACCGCGTGCGAGAGACGAGGCCGACCCATCAGCAAATCCGTAGATATCTGGTATGACCTGATGTGACATACCTTGCCTGATCTGGTTGGGAAGGCCTTCCAAGCCGAAGCCAGGCATGTTGTCTGCATTGTATAGCCCTTACCTAGCCAAATATATCCATTGCAAGGCAACACAAGGTTGATATTATATTGCATACCGCTGGCTTGCAACACGTACTGTTGCCTGGCTGTGCAGACTGTATATATGCACAACTCAGATTTCCTTTGAGTTCTGTTCAAACTTGGGTTCACGCTCAATAATTTTGGTCTAAATCAAAACATATACTACATAGTGAACCACCTTGAAAAAAAAGTAGTCCAACGGGCAGATTATATAGCTCAACTACAGTGGTTAAGATGTACTACCCATCTCCTGCAATGCCTTCCCAACATCATCTGGCTTATATGTTTCACGTGGCCAGGTGTCCCTTGCAAGTCAATGTGGATCTTTGGGAAGCCAATGTGAAAAATTCACAAGGCTTCCATGACTTGTGAGACTTGTGTGCCTTGCAATGCCATATATGGTTTGGCAAACATTTTCCGCTTTTCGTGATGCCGGGGAGACATGAGAGAGAATATGTGACTCATGACCAAAGTCACAAGTCATGTGCAGGCAATGTCGTCCTCCATTTTAGTCGTTTACCTTATCTTATGCTTATGCTAAATGGAGCAAGCTCTCGTAGCTTCAGCTAGCAACTATATGAATTTATTGGTTGCTGATTTCAGGTTTTGGAGTTCATAATTGAAGCCGAGTAAATGTTTCGAGCACCAATATGACAAAAATGCGCAGGTCACAATGCGTGACAATGTATTCATTTTTAGCCACTTTTGGGAATGAATGGTGCATAACTTCGTGTGTAGGACACGTACTGTCCAGTAGTAAAGTAATTCATGGGGCTATATACTGAGGTTGTCTTCAGTGGTGAAGGTTTTTTAATCTTGCCCAAAATAAATATCTGTGAAGTGCCTCAAAAAACAGTGATTACACCACTTTTCAGCGGCCTCTAACTCAATGAATATCAAGCCAATTGTTATAGACCTTAAGCAAATATTGTAGCCATATTGATGATCTACAACTTTCACAAATTGTCCCAGAGGTTTTGAGGTCGCAATAAATTGCTGGATCCATTCTCCCATGTCCTCTGTTTGACAGAGTTTGAAGCAAGCCAGGGCCAAGCCAAGCCAAGCCAGTATCCCTGGCTTTGGCTCTGGCTTGGGATTTCTGAAGCCTAAGCCAGACAGAGCCAGGCCTAAGCCATGGTTTGCGGGCCAAGCTAAGCCAGCACATCACTAAATTTAATAGTTTGCACGCTGAAAGTGCGCGGGAAAAACCTGATTTTTTGCTCTCCAAACAGCCGGACTTGTGAAGCTATGTAGCTCCTCTCAAAGCTCTTTGAAAGTGCTCAGAATCCCCTCTTTTTGGGTGACTTTTTCATTTTGTCCTTCTTTGAGCACTCAGCAAAGTGGGGGGAAAACCCCTAATTCATCCTCCTCCTCCTGGTTTCCATCGGTTCTATCTTCCTTCATTCCTTGAACGATCTCGGCTGTGGGTAAGTCTCGACTGCGAATATTCAACATGTCACAACGCGCTTGGCATTCCATTCGGAGTTGATCTACCTGTGCATCTCAGACTATCCATCTCAGGAGGTAAGAAAAATTACCCGGAGATGCTCCTAATGAATTGAATGCTTTCAATGTCTGGATGCAGACCCTCCTGAGATTTACATAATCCGATTAGGAGCAGTGATGGTCCTAAGGCCTTAAATATCGACCTTCAGAATTTCTAAGGCCTTAGGGCTTAGGTTAAGGCCATAGGGCTTAGGCGATCTAAGCCCTTAGCAACCCAAAAAGAAAATTTATTCTCAGTTGTATATAGAGCTTCCCGCTGCGCTGCGCCAGCGATTTCATGCAATTTATTTTCCCCTGTCATCGAATGAGTCTTCTGCTACATCGAGCTCGACCATAACGCACATGTACATCTCCTCTTCCTCCCTAGCACGACATGATACTGGGGTCCAGCAGGAAGTGTGGTTGTGCTTGTTGTTGGTCCCGGTACGTGGATAGAAGAATTCCCAGGAATCCCAGTGTGGTCCTCCCTCGTTTCACATGATGAGTGTCGTGGCGGCAAAATTTTCAGTATATTTCGTAAGTCACACGTGATGTCTAAGGCCTTAGGTCGAGAATCGGCCTCAACCTAGGCCTTAACCTAAGGCCTTATTTAAGGCCTAAGGCCATAGGTTCAATCTAAGGCCTTAGGTCTTAGGGCCAACACTGATTAGGAGGATTTGCCAAGAGGGAAGTCACATGCAGTGCGCAGCACAGCCTTCGGCTCGAATAGCTGTGACGCGCCTCAATATCAATGATGACTTGTCTTGCACCGCTTCAGGATCTCCTTTAAACCCCTCCATCCCCAATTCCCCTCTTCGCTCATGGCGTACAACCCCAATCAACCACCGGTTCCCAATACTAACACCCATGTAAGACCCTGATCCTGACAGAGTTCTTGCAAGTCTAATCGCATACCCAGCCGGGATATCCTCAGGGAGCGCCTCCAGGCGGTTTTGTGCGTTCCTATTCTTCAGAACTTTTGAGGCGTTCGGTGAACTTGATATCTATCTAGGCTCCGGTCCCAGGACAGCCGCAATATGTTCGTAGTAGTCTCGACTTCATTTCGTCTTGAATCCTGAACCTTCTATAGGGTGGTTATGCCCCTCCAATGCCAGCCGGGTACCCTCCTCCACAAGGCGCTCCCGGTGCGCAACCAGGTTACGTACGTCTCAGTTTCTAGTGTTATACAATCCAACTCATTCTCCGATTGAACGTAACCGCAGGCGCCTCAATACCTTCCTGCTGGCGGCGCCTATCCACCTCCAGGTGGCGCCTATCCACCTCCCGGTGGCGCCTATCCGCCTCCCGGCGGCGCTTATCCACCACTAGGCGGTGCCTACCCACAACCTCAGGGATATCCCGGACAATACGGTGCTCCTCCGGGAGCCCCTCAGGCTTATCCGCCTCCTCAGGGTTACCCTCCCCACAAGGCTACCCGGGTTACCCCCCTCCTCCAGTTGCTCCCCAAGGTTACAGTGCTCCAGCCGGAGCGCAGCCACAAGCCTATGCCCAACCACCTCCCGTTTCAAACGAACCGCCAACTGTTTATTACCGCGGGACCATAATACACAATCCGAAATACGGGGGCGGTCTTTCAGTTTATGGATACAACCGAGATGATATCAAGCGGGATATAGACTATATCTTCAATCACGCTGGCAACGACAAGAAGCGTACGCTCTTCATCGTCTGATTCACGCCCGTGCTGACCAGGGACCTTTTGCCGCTTAGTGATCGAGATTCTCACTCGCTTGGGGCCCCTAAAGATGGAAGTCATCGTTCACAACTTCCACTCGCATAATGCGAAGGAGGAGACCTTGCAGCACCTCATAGAGCGCAAGACAACGCGTTACGTCGAGTAGGTCGCGTCATCCACATTGCTCATATCTGATCCGACCTTTTGCTGTAGAACATGTCTTCTCGGTCTCATTATGGGACCCTTAAAGTACGACGTTGATAGGGTTCACGACGCAATTGAAGGAGCGGGGTATGCAGATCCGTTTTCGTTCTTCTTTCGCCATTTCTAAACCACATCCATTAGTACCAAAGAAGCGATTCTGGATGAGCTCATCCTGGACTTGACGCCTGAAGACGTCGGACTCCTCAAATACGCCTATGCACAGAAGTATGGCAAGTCGCTCCTGAAAGAGATTCAAGGAGATCTGAGTGGGAATGTTCGGAAACGTCAGTTTGTACTTGCTGCATTGTGCGCAACATTGAGACTCACTTCTCTCAAATCTTTGTTATCCAAGTATTTACCAAGGCGCTAGACGAAACCAGACGTCAGACTTCGTACGCAGACAACACAGCAACTGCTGAGAAAAAAGACCTTGTTGACCCTGCGGTGGACGCAAAGGCTCTATACAAAGGTGGAGCAGCGAGGGCCGGAACCAATGAGGCGAGTCCTGCAATTGTCAGTCATTTCGCAAATCATGAACTGCACCCAGGATACATTTTACACAATCCTCACCTCGCGCAGACAGGACCACCTGATGCAGGTGTGCCAAATTTACCTTCAGGAGCACAAGGTCCACCTTTCGCAGACGATCAAATCGGAATTGTGCGTTCCGCTCTCTTCCTCTCTCTCGCAATAATACTTACTTCATGGGGTCTTGGAAGTTCCGGCCATGACCAACGCGCTCTCCTCCACATCGTTCGCGGTGTCGAGCCGAGCAAGAAATACTCCGAGGTCAATCCGCAGGCACTGCGCGATGCAGAGCTGTTCGAGGACACCATGGCGGGTCTCGGGACGAAGGATGCGCTTCTCGTAATGAGGTCTGTGTTACTCCGAGTCTACTGGGTACTTGAATCCTCACTGATGCGTTGCTGGATAGGACGCTCCGCGCACACTGGTGCCGCCCGCGGATGGATGCGATCTGCGCCGCGTATCTCCGAATTCACGAGAAGACGCTTGCGAGGCGGGTGCAAGGGGAGACGAGTGGCGCGCTTGAGGACCTGCTGGTCGCTCTCATCAGAGGACCACCGGCAGGATCTTAGAGGCGCGCCGCATATATTGTATGTTATTTCTTTAAACGAGTACTGTACTGTAAGTAAGCAAAGTCTCTGTCGTTCAAGTATCGTCTCGAATATGTCAGTTTCCTTCCCTCTTAGTTGGAGGTATCAATATTATTGATATCCCTGTGGCCATGATCTGAAATTAACTCGGGGTGCGACAGCCGAAGCCTTCGCACTACCATCCGATGTATATCGTCGGCTCAGTATAACAGAAAGTGGCACATAAATATCCAATTCGTAGCCACCTAGATCCTTAATCGGATGGGGCATTGACAGTTCGTGGCAGGCACAAGATGGCGCGTCAAATTAATCAGTACCGGACCGCTCGCAACTTGATGGTTTTATAATAAAGCTACGACCTAAACTGGCCGTTGAACCTGCGACAGCTGCAGGATGGACGGGTTGATACATCGATATCGGCGGCAACTTGATGACTCTATACTTTGTAAAGCCACGAGCTAACCTAGCCTTTGAATTTGGAATTGCGACAGATAGAGGGGTTGATACCTGCGAAGCCTAGCTAAGTGGTACCCACGAATAGAAAGAATCCCCGGTAAAGCCGGTGGATTGTCCTTAAGTTACAATTTTAGCCAATCGTATTCGCAGAAAACAGGCCCCCTCGGCGTGCCAGATTTATCCAGATAAGTACCGCACTGTGTCGCTCACAATTTTAATTTTGACCACGGCTAGAAGGGATATTCCAGAACGCCACTAGATCCCGCAAGCCAGCTAGACCCTGCTGAGAATTTGAAGGCCTCACCTATAACACGTTTTCGACACCAGACCGATCCGACGTAACCCAGGTAAAACTCCGATTCGTCCGCAGAGATGCGTAGAAATCCGCTTTACCATCTCGCTCGCTCACACGCTTTTCGCGGCGCTCTGGCAGCAGATGGTCGACTCGACTCTGATTTATTAAAACAGGACTCTGTAAGCCACTTCGTAGCTGAATTTCGAACCACTTCGAGTCAATCACGGTCGATCACGCAAGTAATTGACCTGCATGCTTGGCCAATAATCCTTCTTTCCAAAGCTCTAAAATAGAATCAGGTGTCTTTACCGTCGCTCTATGTCTTCTAAAAGCCAACACCTCTAACGTGTTTGACAAGCTGAAGTTGCGGCTCTTGCCGGACACAGCCACTCCCTGTCTCCTGCCGTGGTGTTGGATGACGACGGCTTGTGTCTCCCTGTGCTGCCGAATCGGCGGGCATGCGAAGATACCAGTTTACCCACTCGCATCCGCCTTGAAGGCCTTGAACTCGCTACTGTAGCTCCCCATCTTCTATCGACTTCCCCGCTCTACCGGCATCGTCGCTCACCGGATCCCACGAGCTGCGAAATGCGAATCTCTTTCCCACATCGACGCATCCCTCAGCCTTCCAGTTGGTTTCGAATGTCTCTCGCTCTGATGTCGGAGAAAAAACCCGACTAACCTCTTATCCAAACGACGCGCTGTAAAGTTAACCGCGCGTGCGGGATTCAAATACCCCAAAGGACCGTGATCCCTCGCTAGCTACACGCCGCTGCTCCGCCACGTTGCCGAATCAGACATCTATCGATCGTGTGAAGCGCTATGTAGGCAGAAAGCGTTGTATGTGCTGTCGCACTTCTCGGATCCATCATAGGTCTTCTGGTGAGGCTTCGGTTCCAAAACTACTTACGGACGATTGCATACTTGGGACAAGTTGAAGGGCTGGTGGGTCCGCCACTGCTGTGCGCAACGCTGTCTCGACTCCGAGAGTGAGTTAAGTATAGTTGTTGACGCCTTTTGCGCTGCTTTTGGCTGAACGACACGCGGACGTTCCATACGGTATATCTTCTGCCGAGCCACCCATGCTGTACCATCTTCAGAACATTCACACCGAAATTCTCTTGGCTATTCCAGGCTCCCCGCGTCCTCGTCGGACACCATTCAGTTGCTCTTTCGTCGTATCGATCTGGGCTCGCTAGATTTTTCGCAGACCATTGTCCATGACATCTACCAGAAGCATTATCTGCTCGAGCCTCCGCGAAGTTCGAATTTAGAAGCTGAACCCGGTTCTTCGTTTTGTGGGTTCTAGGTTTTGATCATCACCGTCAAGGTGAAGTATCTGTCCATGTCAGATAGAGAGGTATTTATTGACAGGCAAAGTCTCGGAACACAATTTCTGACGTCCCGGAACACAGTCCTCGCTCCGGAGGTCCATTCTTCATTGACGCACCCGCCATGTCAATTATTCGCAATGGACGAACCTTTTTTCCGACAGTGCTGACTATTCCCAAGCGGCGCATGGCCGTTTCTTACTCTGTGTGCGTCATATCCCAGCCCCAGCCGCTGACTGGCCTCTATTGCACATTGCGATCTCCTTGTTTTTCAATGTAGATGATTATCAGTCCTTCTATTGCCTTCTCTGGCTAAAAGCTAAATCCTTCTGACAGAAAATGTGCGAGCAAAGATCCCCGCGAAGAATCGACGAAGGTCCTCCTCCATCCAGATCTGTCTATCTCTTCATATTCCGTGAGCAACTTGTTCTAGATGTCAGCCTGGCCTAATTCTGACATGTACGTATGATCCATCGGCTCGGCATGTGCACGGAACAAAGATCTGTGGTCTTGCAGCTTTGATTGTCATTAACGGAACAAGGCTACGCGGATTGGGGTCTTGCCCGGGTGTGCTGCCTTGCAAGCCGATGCCTGCAATGCATGGTACGCGGTGTCAGTTTTCCCTTCCTTGTTCCAGATGCAAACCCTCCATTTATCCGAGTGATTGTTGTGCCTAATGTGGCTGTAGCCCCGCGGGCCCCAGCTCTCGATTCGCCTCGTGTCCCCAGCAGGAGGATTCGCTACTTACCACTTGCGCGACTACCCGTGCTGAGACCTTCTAAACGTGGTGATGAAGTCACCACTCTGGGCAATTCCTTACCATCAACGCGCCAATCCTCTGGTCCTCGGAGCCGTATCCCAGATCTCGGAGGCGGAACACATCATCACGCTTCGCTGTCATGCCCTCACCGCATTCTACTTGCACGATTGAGCTGCAGACAGGCAAAATCGAACGCCTTTTCCTCGTGCGTTCCTGGGCTCGTCCAGCCATTACTCACAGGCACCGAGGCCTCGTCCCACAAAACCCTGTCGTCGTCGGTGTATGTACACTGGCCGAGGTCACCTGCTTCTAGGCAGCCTAATTAATTATGCGTCGCCGCGATGGTCGGGTCATGGGTTCTTTCCCCGCCCTCCGATAGGCGGAACGGCGAAAATTGCACTCACCCGATTCGCAAAGCGATGTGTACCGATCCATGTGGGTCCGAACATATGTGCGCAATTTTCCGCGATGATTGACTGTCGGACCTTGTCTACGCTAAAACAAGTCAGCGCCTCCTCTGCGATCGCTGTATATGCGGAGGCTCTCTATGACATCTCAAGTACTCGTCCTTGACACACCTGATGTATCAATGTCTTTCAATTCGTCCGTAGGGGGTCCCGTGCGCGCATCTCCACGCAGACACGGCAGATTGTGACAACAAAATAAATACAGATCGGTGATCCATGCCCGCCCGCTGCTAGCCTATTTGGGACGCAGGCGTTATTGTAATAGAGCGCGGAGTGGCTTCATCGACGGCGGGCTGTGCAGAGGGGGGTTTCGGCGCTGGGGTTTCGCAGTGGCACCGACGTGTGCGCGCTATCACCGTGGACGTGTCGAGTCGGGATCGTTCGACGTCGATCTTGACAGGCTTGACAACGCCATGGCAACGGGGGCCGGCGTCTTGCCCCCGTCCGAGTTCATTATCGTGTTTCGTTTCAAGGTGACCTGCGCATATGCTGCTGCACACCGTGACGTTCTCGCTTCGTGAATCGCGATACATGCACTGATACTTACCCCAAGACGCGCCTGCAAGTGTGTCGTTTCGGGCGCACCGCCGCGTTCGTTCCTCTGCATGTGGGCCCGCCCCTGCCGCACGGCGTTCTGTTCGCCCTCGCGAAGAACGTGAACTGGAATTCGGACGGCGCGAGTTGATATCATTGATTATCCCAGGACGCCCTCTTGTTGCGAGCGCCGTTTCACGGTGGCGTCTGCATATGCGAATGTCCCGCCTCTCGGTTTTGGCTGTTCGCCCTCGAGAACTGGGCAGCGTTATTCCGGATGGACCTCATTTTCTGATTTTAGAAATCATCACGATCATTGATACCAGGACGAACTTAGGAAAGCGCTTCGAATTCATACTCGCTATTGAATGGCGATGCGGTCTCGGTTTCACAGTGACGTAGGGTCGCGTTCTTCGGCGTGCTCCTCCGTTTGTCGATGGTACGTATGTTCGAGAACTAGGTCGTCGTTTTCTGATTATCCATCATCATCATTATTATCAGGACGAAGGAATCAATTACTCGCTATCGACGATGAATGGCGGTGCTGACCGTCCCTCGGCGTGCTCCTTTGGTTTGAGGCTTCGGCATCAAGTTCTGTTCGCCCTCGCCGTCACCAGTATTCATCCCGGATCCGCGTCGGCTTGGGGTTGCGGAATCCTCTTGCGCTTTCTGTGTACCCGTCTATCTGTCAGGTCGGTCGGAAATACCGAATTTATGTTATCATGCATTTCCAAATGTTATCAGCTTGGCTTTTCCCTACCGATTGCAACATACCGTTCTGATGAGAGCCTGGCCAACACCCGAAAAAGGTCGGAAATGCCTTATGTGTATAACGGTCTGATGTGTTGAATTCAATTTTCCCGCCGATCCTACCCATCTATCTGCGCGTTGATGCTCTGGATCCAAGTATGCACTAATTAAATCCCAGCCTGGAATCGCTGGGCCCCGAAACCGATGCATCTATGCCCGACAGCCTGAGACGCGATTTTCAATTCCTGCGCTCCGCCGCCACCGTTTTGTGTCGAAATCTGGGTTTCTATGTTTGAGGAACCTTCTGCTGTCTACCCATCTATCCGCATCTGCATCTGCGCGTCGATACAGTCCTCTGGATCCAAGTACGCACTAATACATTCCCAGCTCGGAATCCATCCAAGTTCCCGGCAGACAGCGTCCTGCGGTCCACCGCGCCCTCCCACCTCCGGACTCGGCCGATCGACAGACCTATCGCTTGTTTGTGTCCGCATCTACTGCCCCCCGGCACTCGACGTTCTATGCCGTTCCCGAATCCTACTTCGACTGCTTCTATGCGCCAAGATACTCGCCGCAAAAGAAAAATCTGATCTGCGCCCGCCCGTTTTTACAATCGACAATACATCCTGCTCCCCGCGGGCACGCCGCTCGACGTTCTATGCGGTTTCCGAACCCTATGCTGTATCAGCGTTCCTCAGCTATTTCTGATGGCCCCCGGCCGGGTGTCGTTCGTCGCGGCGTCCCGCGGTGCTGCGCTCCGCCGTTCTACAATCGCACCCCCAAGCCCGCGTTGGGCTGTATCGACGGACCCACACACATAGCCTGCTCCCAATCCGCGTGCGGTTGTTTTTATCCGCAGCTACACGCTGCCGCGGAGCGTATCTGGCAGCGCCCTTCTATGCGGTTCCCAGATCGACTGCTGCTACGTGTAATCAGCTGTCGCGGATGCCCGCGCGCCTGGCTCGGTGTCCTCATTTCTCGAGCGCCTGACCTGAATGTTCCAATCTGAGGAGGGCGCGGCGCGAGGCTGACGGCCGTGGGTGGACGAGTTTTGTAATGCAGATATCGCAATCGCAATCGCGATCGCGATCGGGATGCTGGGGCGATGAGAGTAGGCGGCCTGCGCTATCGTGCGGCGCTACGACGGATAGGCTGGTCCCCTGCTGAGCCACACCCCCCCCAACCCACGCCGTTGGCCGGCCACCGCCTCTGAATTTCCACCGTCATTCTGCGTCGCTCTGCTGTGGGATATCGCTGCGCGAAATCCGCGTGCGTTTGTTTTTATCTGCGTCTACACGCTGCCGCGCAGCGTAGCGTGAATCGCCTGCTGCTGCCACGCACAACCAGCTGCCCCCGCGCGCGCGCCCGCGCCCGACGCGGTGTCCTCTGTCTCCCGCGGCTGGGCGCGCAATATGCTCGATGCGAGGACGGCAGTGCGGACTGCCCATGTGCATATTGTGCTGCTAGGGCGGTCGGACCGTGCGGCTAGGCGTTCGCTGTTACTCGTGCAGCGCCCTTGCCTGAGTTGCTGTCCTCCGTTCGCTTCGCTCTGCTGGAGGACATCTTCCCCGCGTGCAGCTGAATTCTGTCGCGCGGTGTCCGAGCCGCAGCAGAAAACGCAATGTTATTGGGTTAGAGCATGAAGCAAACGAAGCAAAATGAGAAACTGCGCTCCGCCGGATCGAAAACGTCGACGAAAATGAGGAATTTTAGTCGAAAAAATACGAGAAATTGTAGAGCTCTACCGACGTCACCCACCGCACGATCATGTGATAGATTCCGCCGCGTCAAGTTGGGCAACAGTCGACGTCTGCGCCGATTCAAGACCGTGCTGCGGGGCCTGACGAGACTCCTCTCATACATCGTCTTTGGGAATCGGCCGGGGAGGTGGCTGGACAAGTTCGACGCGAAATGTGGATTACAATCTACTCCACAATCAAGGGATACCGACTTGGAACCACTTTTCATCGTCATCGTTTGCTGATATGCGCTATTGCCAGTGGGCGCCACGGGGGTACATCGGCGTAAGGAGCGCGCCGCGCGTCGTCGTCACCACGCGCCACGCGCCGGGCTTACCCCACGCACTCCAGGTTCCATATCCCATTCCACCGCACTCCACCGCGCGCGCACCCCGCGAGCCGCGTCCTCCCTCTCTCGGGGTTCAAACTTCGCTCGCAGCGCGCGCGCGTTTATGTTGCGGCGCCATCATGATTGTTTTGTGCGTACTGGGATCGTCGCAGTTGGAAAGTGAATCCCGTTTTGTGTCTCCAACCTGATTTATGAGGCGTCACTAAGTACGTGAGGAATCAAATTCCAGAGCGGGAACTGGAGATGGATGATGTTAACGGACATATGTGAAGGAAAAACAGATTCAGGTCAAGCGCTCAGCCGTGAAATTCGGACTCATTTTCATTTTTGTTTGTTTTGTTTCGAGGTGGAAATGAAGTATCAAACTCAAAAACCTCGTTTCTCAGGCTTTAGAGTTTTCGGTTGTTTCCGTGTTCGATTCAAGGCCTAGGGTTTGCTCCAACGCACGTTTCTTTCTTTCTTTCTTTCTTTTCTGGAGCGCGGACTCAAAAACAGGGAGCGCAGCAAGGGCGGCGCTGTTTACGTCTACGTTTAGGCCTTAGGGTTGAGATCGCAATCAGAACTCCAGTTCCAATTCAAACGCAAACGCAAACGCAAAACAAGCTTAGGGTTGGAATGGGCGGAAGGTTTGGTTGGGATGGTTGCGGGGGATCCGCTGGGCGTGTGCAGGGGTGCGAATTTGCGACGCGCCGGCGGTATGATGTATACTAATAGTGGAATTAAATAGCAGTTACTACATATTAAAGCAGGGTTGTACGCATCTGTGTCTATCAGAATCGGGCGCGGGATATTTGATTGACAGTGATAGATGGCGGGGACGCATAAAAGTTGTGGACGTAAGGGTGCGTAAGCCGGGTGGGAAGGTGTGGGGCCGGGGTCTGTATGGAACAAGGGCAAGAACAAGGGAAGTAGAGCGGGCAAACAGGCGGTGTGTGTTGTGGGTGACGTGTGGCAGCGTCCGGACTGATCGCGCACAGACATGCCCAGTGCAGCGGCGCCCATCGCGCATATCTGCCATCAGATCTGCCGATCGCTTTGCCCGATGTGGAAGGGGTGTGATGGTGCCTAGAAGGGTGCAATCTGTATTTGGCCGTGTTGAGCCCTTCGTCCCGGCTCTTCTTCGTGCTGCATTGTTGGAGTGGAGTATATAACCAGCGCGATGCCGCCGTCCGCCTCCCCGTCGACCCTCGACTTTTACGCTCCTTTCCACACCTCCACCGCCACCACCGCCTCCGCCTCCCCGTCGCCCGCCCCCGACGCCGCAGACGCAGACGCGATGCACCCTCACCCGCACCAGATCCACCCCAGCCTCCTCGCGTACGCCGCCGCAGCCGCCCCGCAGTACGCCCCGCCGCCCGCGCCCGAGTCGCCGCCGCCCGGCGGGAAGCGCTACCGCAGCGCGCCCGCAAAGACGTTCCAGTGTGCGGGCTATGGCGACTGCCGCATGGTCTTCAGCCGCAGCGAGCACCTCGCACGCCATATCCGGTGAGCGTCTCCATCCATTTCGCAAAAAGCCCCGCCGTCTGTCTGCGGCCCCTATCCGTCTCCTGTCGCACTTCGCTGCCTCGCACTTTGTCCGTCCGTTCGTCCGCACATCCACCGATGCCGCCGACCATCGCTTTGTCTTTGTTGTCCGCGTGTTCCGCCCCTTTGTCTCCTCCTACCCGCCGATCGCATGCTGACCAGCCACCTCTTTCCGCAGGAAACACACCGGCGAGCGCCCCTTTGCGTGCCATTGCACCAAGCAGTTCTCGCGCCTCGACAACCTGCGCCAAGTAAGTCTCGTCCTCGTATCTTGTCTTGTCGTGCCCTCGTCCATTTCTACTTTTCGTTTCCCGTCTCTGTGGGTCCACCTGGAATTTCCCGCGATATCGGGATACCTCCCTCCCTCCCTTCCTCTCTTGCTCCCCCGCCTTCCATCCCCATCCCTCCTCTCGCATCCCCCCTGTCGCTGTGTATCTGACGCCCCCTTCCCTTCGCAGCACGCACAAACGGTGCACTCGGCGCCAGAAGACAAGCCGCTCAACGAGCGCATGATGCGCGCGCTGACAAGCGTCAACGCCAGCATGATGGCCGGTACGTCCCTCCATTTCCGAACCCCAAATCGCACGCTAACACGCACCCAGGCGTGCGCGGCCGCCGGCGCTACGGCGCCTCCGCCTCCCCGCCCCTCCCGTCCCCCCCGCTCTCCTCCGCGTCCTCCGTCTCGTCCTACGCCTACGACTCCTCTTCCCCGTACCCCTCCGCCTCCCCGTACACCGCCTCCCCGTCCGCCTCCTCGTCCCCGTACCCCGCCTCCGCCTACGCCCCGTACGACGCCTTCTACGCCGCGCGCGCGGAGATGGCGATCACGATCAAGCAGGAGGAGTTCGCGCCGGAGTACTACGGCGCGGGCACGGGCACGCCCGGGTCGGAGTACTCGTCCGCGTCCGCGTCGAGCTCGCCGTACCCGTCCGCGCAGTCGTCGCCCTACCCCCCGCCGTCGTCGTCGTCATATGCGCACCAGCACGGCGGCGGCGGGAGCGGCAGCTCGCAGGGCAGCTCGCCCGCGGGGTCGCCGTGCGAGGCGGACTTTCCGTGGGGGCCGCAGCAGCAGCAGCAAAACGGGCAACAGCAGCAGCAGCAGCAGGGGCAGTACCTGCCCAGCCCGCCGCAGAGCCCGGGGTATTTCACGAGCGCGCATCATCCTGCCGCCCAGTCCCACTCCCAGTCGCAGCCGTCCTCGCACCCCAACTCCCAGTCCCATGCTTCCGCGCACCCCAGCTCCGCACACCACCCCGAGTCGTACGTCGCGTGGCCCGCGTACGCGCCGGCGCCGCAGGACGGGGCGGGGGAGATGAGCAACGCGCAGTACTACGCTGCGGTGCAGGCGCAAGCGCAGGCGCAGGCGGGGTACGGGTGGGGCGCGGGCGGGCAGCAGGGGCAGGGCGCGTATGCGAGTGTGTATGCCTAGCGGGAGGGAGGGGACGGTGGATGGTGGACTTTGTGTGCGTCTCTCTTCCCCTCCCTTTTTCTTTTCCTGGCTGATGGACGGACGGCGCAACGCAGAATCTTATCCCGCTATGTATGTACTCGCTCGCCAGTCAGTCAGTCAGTCTCAAAACGCCCCCCGGGCGAACCCGAACCCGAAACGAAGAAACGAAACGAAGACACACACGCTCGCTCGCTCGCCTTGCCGCTTTCTTGCCCCCCCCCCCCCCCCCTTCACTTTCACTTCCACATTGGCATACCTGTACACTCCGTTAATTAATCCCTTCCTTCCTTGTTCATCTGCTGTCCTTACGGTTCCGGTCTGCTCTGCTAAGCGTACACTTCTTTATATTTTATAGGATTATCTATTATTTGCTTCCCCTCCCCTGCGCCGCTGGCTCTTACTCTTACTTACTTGCTTTCGCTTTACCGCTGGCTGGCGCCTTTTTTTCGTTGGGACCGCGTTTTTCTTGGATACTGTATGGATCGTTTAGTGTAATCGCGCGTGCGTGTGCGGGTGTGTGTGTGTGTGGCGGGTGTGTATGTGTGTACGATGTTATATGTGATGTGTTTGAATGATGTCGATGTGCTGTGCTGTATCTGTGTCATCGTGGAGCGTTCTTGAGAACTGGGACTCGCGGGATAAGTCAGGATAAGTCAGGATGCCGAACGAACGGACGTTGGCGAGTCCATCTATGTGTACGATGCGATATATGTTGTGAACGATATCGATGTGCTGTATCTATGTCATCGTGGAGCGTTGGAGTTGGAGCGCTCTGGGACTCGTGTGTCGCGGGAGAAGCCAGGATGACGAACGACGTTGGCGAGTCCATCCATCCTCTGGCGCTCGGGATTCCCCGCCCGCGCGCCTGAGGTTTCCCCGCGGCCGCTTGCCAGTGTATACACAAGTCCGTCGCAGCCCATCCCATCCCATGTGTACGCGCACTATTTATTAGACACCCACGCAAATGTGGGTAAATGATTTATACGGGTACGCGCCCGGGTTTGGCGGGGTGCGAGGTATTTGTGGCCGGGTGTGGGCGTTTCAGTTCAAGCTCGCCGCGGGGACGGGCCCGGGGAAGGCGTGTTTTTATTCCTATTTTTGGTATGCTTGCTCTCCTCTTGAGCTCGTGGAGCTGTATAGTGAGTGACGCTTGGAATTCATGATCACGGCCGTGCGTCGACCGATCGAGGCCGGCGAGACGTCCGATGTAAGAATAGTACGTCGAGGGCTCTGTGGAGCAGGAGGGCATATATTATACTTAGGTGGACGGTCGATAGAATTTCTGGGGTCCGAATCAGCGCGACGGGGAGCATAGGGCAACACGAATTGCGGCCGTTCTCAGGCTCGTGCGCCGCCTGAATCCAGACGCGTGTCAGTACTAAATTTCAAGTTCAAATTGTGGAGCCTGTCCAGGGTGTACGGCATCGGGGACGAGCCCGGACAGCGCGAGGAAGAAAAAAAAAGCAGAGGGGTCGGCTCTCCACCGCGGTATGGGGCTGCGGGCGCCGGACGAAAAGGGGGTGGATTCCCCGTGCGGTTCAAGTTTCAGGTTGCTCGGCCGTCCTTGGTTCGAACCCGAGATTGAGCTGCAAATGGTATGGTATGGCACGCATCCGGCTCGGAGGAGAAAGGGAAGGAGAAAGACAGAGGGGTGGATTCCCCGCGCCCCGTTGTTCGACTTGCGTGGTTGAATCCTGAATCCGGGCAAATGGCACTCCATGGAATGCGTCCGCGTTGCGCGCTCAGGGAGGCGATACGTACGTACGGGACCCTGCGCGCGCCGAGACGAGTGGCCGCCGGACATTGGCCAAGGAATCATGAATCAGTGGCAAGAACAAGGAAGAAGAAACAAGAAAGAAACAGGGAAAACAAAGGGGCGCGAATTTCCGCGTGTTGTTCCACTTTCTGTGGTTGAACCGTAACGTGATATCGACATGCGGAGCCGATATGTACGTACAGATGAACTTATGCCCGTCGAAGCAACAAGAAAGAGAACAAGAAAAAACAAAAAATAGGAGTTCGCATTTCGTGGTTGAGACCTACTGTATATGGCATGCAAATACACCCGCGACTCAATATGGGATGCACCGAGATTAACTGATTAATCAATTGTGCATGCATGCAGAAACAGCCCTACATAAGCGGATGCCGTATTAATTGGTGACAGTTGGAAATTCGCCGGCGCCTGTTTTCTTTGTGATTTCAAATTTCAAATTCATGATAGCGTTGAATATTGAAGGCGAAGTGGAAATGAGCAGTTTTGAGTGAATAAATTAAATAAATCAGTGACGGTTGAGCAACAGGATAGTTACGTAGGTGGTTGAGAACGCGGACCCAGACCGGAGAGTCGCCTGCGTAAGTATGCAATCGGATTGTCGCGATCTGATTTGCTGTTCGTGGGGCAGCATGAGTTACCGATTCGAACGCGTCAATTGGCCCGGCATCATTCATTCCAACTCCCAATGTGCAGGTCCAGAGCACGCCGCCAGTCACTTTGAAACAGAACTCGCAGAGGCCAGAACGAGTCCAGACACAGACGGCACAATAATAAACGTCGTCACCAAGTCGCGCCTGCCGCGGCCTGCTTCGGTGAAGTTCCACGACCGACTCGGAAATTTGACGCGCACAGCCCGCCGCCCCGCAACGCCATTAACGCCTGCAGCCCAAATAGGTTAATCCAAATTCTCACTTGCGAGTTGTCACGATCTGCCATCCGCGTGGATACGGCACGGGACTGATATATTAATGATACCGCCGGCATATAATATATGCGGCATCCCAGCAGGCCCCCGGAAACTACCATGTAACCTTGTCCATGAAATTTGGCCTTCTGGGTCATGTTTTACTCCATCTCGGACAAGGTTTTAGGAAGTAAAACTGTGATTTTCCTCCCAGCTCAAATTTTGGGGCTGATTGAACAGGAATTGGTCTGTTCTGGTGTGTTAAATCAATCTACACCATTTCGTGGCTCCGGGCACATACACAAAGAAAGTTCTGCGCCTCGCGCGATTTACTCTATGGCGGACGAGGTTCCCCGGTTTTCAGGCTCTTTTACTCTATATCGCAGACTAGGTAGGGGGTCATTTTGGGCTCCAGTTTTCCTCTATCCCGGACCAGGTTGTTTCCGGGGGCCCAGGACTGCACTGTGGTGGTCGACTTATCAGTCAATGCACGGGTGATTGCGCTGATAGACGCTACTTACCTTTAGCGTTTGGTATTGGACAGATATGAGCGTGAATCTGCACATATGGCCCGCGGACATTGCGCGGACACAGGATGTGTATCGCTTTTGTTGCGAGATTGGCATCCCGCCAATCAGAGGCCGCGACCGCCCGACAATCGCGGTGTGGGGAATAATTAATTCGCTGCGATTTGTTGGGGTTGTTCATTTCCTTTTACGCGTGGGGGCGGGTGCCTGTGAAGTATGTAATTGTGGCGAAGCCTGCGCAGGCACGCACGACCGCGTGCGCGCAGAAAGCGTTCGATTCTGGCTGTCTGCAGCTAAAATCGTAGCGGTGAGGGCATGACAGCGAAGCGTGATCTGTTCCCTCCAAGATCGATCTGGACGTCGACGATTCCACTCCAGCGGCTCCGGCCCCCCAAATGCAGCACGAAGGATCGGCAGGGGGCTTGCCCGATGCGGCAGCACCACGTCCAGAAGCCTGTACGCGGCAACTTGCGATGGGGCTGGGGCTCGGACACGAGGCAGATCAGAGAAGAAGAAATGAATTTGAATGGGCCACTGTGGGGCTTGGGCGACGTACGGTGCAGCCAGATCAGTCGGACGGAATAAACGAGCGAGTCCAGACCAATCCCAATCTCAGAACAAGGAAGGTCGCGTACTATCATAGCATACACATATAATTACGAGCAGCGGGGTAAACCACAATTCCGACGTCGACGCCTTGTTCCGTTATTGACAACCACCTTGTTCCGCGCGCATGCCGGTGATCGATCACACAGGCGTGTCAATGAGAACGAGCTCGATGCGGAGATGGACAGATGAAGTTGGGAGAAGATATGTTTGTTATGTTGTTCGACCGGACGAAGACACAGTTCCTGTCAGAAGGCTTGGTTTAACCACCGAGGCTTGATAGCTATAGAACGTCTGATGCGACCCTATAAGTATATTGCACAAGCGAAATTTGTTCTGCATTAGGAACAAGACAAGATGCAACGCAGACCCTCCCGAAGCAGCAGTTCAACGTTCAACGTTTAGCGCTTGGCCTTCGGGCAATAAAAATGAATGAATGAACACTCGACTAACGTCAATGAATGAGATCTATACGCAAATGAAAGAACGCCTCTGTTCCGGGACGTCAGACACGCGATCCGATGGCACGCGGTACGTGAGTTGTCACTGGTCAGTCTGAATCTCGAATAGTTGACAGAACGGACAGCTAAAATTGATGCCAGTGGATGGTGATGATCAAATACGGTCCAACGAAACTCGCACAGTGGACGACGTTCGGCCACGCAAGGGAGTGAATAATCAGATTGACTAGTAAAGTAGCCGTCGAGAACAGAGCAGTATTATCAGATACTATGATGTTCCCAGAAACGCAGGGATGTAACACTGACAGACGAGGACGCGGGGATAGCACTTACTCTGCGAGGGGCGAGAACGAGATGCGGGTGCGTGTGAGAATCAGAATCAGAGAGGTCGAGAAATGGAATTTGACGCGGGATTGACAGAAAGAATCGGACAACTAGAACGGCGGTGATATTTGCTGCACGTCTGCGAAGAAAAATCACCGGAGATACGGCCTAATGAGAACGGAACATCAGGAGGAGTTCTGGTCTACAGTATGTACAATGTATGAACAGTAAGTAAGAGTCCAACATACCTCAGACGTGCACAATAGTGACAACGGCTGAGGAAAGTGGGTAAGGCTCCAACGGTTTCCATTTATAAACGGTTTTAAACGGTAAAAACTGTTTTTATTTCCGTTTAATTTACGGACCCTTGTAAACGGTAAACAAATGGTAAACAAACGGTTCAAACGGTCGTGAAAATCCACCGACCCGATAGAGGCCCGATGGCGAGATTCTGGACCTAAATATGGCTCAGAGTCACCATACTATGTGAGTAATGGCAGAATAACGAGATACTAACTGTATGGTGTGCTATGGACGGGACTGGGTTGGGATCAGGCGGAGGTTTCCGAATTTAGTAATTATACATGTGATTGATGGCGCGCGGATATCTCCGCCCGCCACGCGCCTTGCATCCCGCCCTCATCCCGCCCCCGCCATTGACACCCCAGCTCTTGTCCAGGTTAGTGACGTACAATTGGGGTGTCGATGCTTGTGAGTCCATTTCGGACCATGATTCCCGGTCAGACAGCCCTCGGATATCTTTTCCAGATTGCCCTGCCAAAATACCACCTATAAACTGTTTTAAACAGTTTATAAACATTTTCCAACCGTTTCCGTTTAGTTTACGGATTTCCGTAAACGAAAACTAAATGGTTGGAGCCTTAATTTTTAAGTGGGACACATCCTTGATGTGGAGGCGGTCACGTGGAGTTCGGCGAATGCCGAACTGTCGCGTTGAATGAAACGCGTCAAGTAGGACCGTGGAGCTGGAATGAGGCTCAACGGAGAAAGACTGGAGTTTCATTACAGCCTACGCATGGTGCCATCCCGCACATCCGGGAAAACTGCCCTAAAGACAGAACGGCAGCGATACTTTATTTGCGCACGGTTTCACCGTGACGTCGCGCAACAGAACCCAAACACCTGCGCTTCGAGATTGTGGCCATGGCACAATCAGCCTGCTGCTAATCAGCCGCTAGTAGTAGCGAAATACAGCACTCCAGGGAACTTACGTCGAGGACCACACACACTGTACATTCCCGAGCCGCTAATCGCCAAAAAAAGGCCTGGGTAGCTATAGAACACTTTCTGCCAGGTGACGTGGGGACAGCGACGAGACGATGCGCATGTGAGATGATTTTCAGAGAGGTCGAAGAAATTGAATTGACAGAAAGATTTGGATGGCTGTCAGAACGCCGCCGTCTGGTGATATTTCAGTACGATTTCGCATCCAGAACGCATTTGGAGAAAAATCCGACCTGCGCAGCAATCAGCGAGCTCGAAATTCAGGACGACTGACACAGCATGCATGTTTCGAGCTTCCATGGCACCTACGTCAAGGACAGCCGGATCAATACTTTACTCAGTTTTCCCAATCCGCTACGTAGTACTACTGGAACGTGGACGTCACTCATCCGCGAACTATGGCACTGTTTCTGATGATCGGGATAGGCCCGAGTGGCCTGAACATGTTCAAGAACGGGTTGGGAACAAGAGTCAGACACAGGTTTTCCAGCTCAGCGCTTGATAGAATTAAGTACTTACTTTGCTAATGATTGCGTGCTATGTATACCTCTGCGTGGATTGTTACTGGTCCGCCTGAATATCGAGTATCGGTGCTGATGATCGAAAACGGAAACCTGCACAGTAGACGACGTACTCTGCAAGCTCGAGTACGGCGGAGCAAGGGGGAATGATTGACTAGCAGAAGGATGATCTTCACTTGAAACGCGGATGTAACAGTACATCGCGTCTCCGACAACGACGCGGGTGATAGCACTTTGCGTGCGAGGGACGAGAAGATGGCGGCGCGCGTACGAATCAGAGAGGTGGAAGAAATTGGAGAGAAGAGGGACGCTTGCCAGTGGTAGGAAGATTTGGAGAACTGTCCAAAAGATAGAACCGTCCAGGCTTGAGGGCGGCGATATTTGCGGCACGGCCCGTAACAGAAAGGGAAGAAAAATCACCTACGCACCTACTATTCGAAACACTGGCACAATCAATCAGCCAGAAAATTCAGAACAACTAAATTCCAAGCGGTCCAGGGCACTTACATCAAGGACGACATTAACATTTTGCTTCACTGGACCCCGAGCCGTAGAACTCACCCAAAAAAAGTCGTGGATGTCACTCCGACAACTATGGCACTATGTAGAACACTTTCTGCCAGTTGACGTGGGGACAACACTTTGCAAGGGAAGAGAAGATACGCGTGTGAGAATCAGAGAGCTGGAAGAAATTGGGGAGAAGAGGGACCCCTGCCACTAACACGAAGATTTGGGTGACCAGAAGAGCGGCGCGCTGCGTCATAGAAAGGAAAGAAAAATCACTGGAGATACGGCCTATCCGCCTACGACTGGCACAATCAGTGATCAGCCAGCAAAAAAAACAGCGCAGTCAAGCGGTTTTAGAACTTCCAGGGCGCTACGTCACGGTTTTGCTTCTCCGAGCCGTCACCCAAAAAGCCGTTTCAGTACGTCACTCCGACGACTATGGCACTATGCGGAACACTTTCTGCCAGTTATGTATCGTGCGGATGACACTGTTCGGAGAAGCGAAACGAGAAGAGGAATACCCCGCGGATGATCGGTATGGGCGGTGGAGCAGCGGAGGATGTCTTGTTTATTCTGATGTATACGTGTTATTCTAGATTGCGGGGGATCAACGCTCGGATTTAGATGTCGAAGGTTGATACGGAATCACACTTAAATTTGAGAGGGATAAGCAAGTCCGGGAGGTTCGCAATATTCGTGTAAGGATCGTGGTGTTCATGATGAGGCCCTTGCGGTGGTGAATGATGCATACAGTATGCGCAGAGAAAGATGGAACTTGGAAGATTCGAGACTCGGAGTGAAGAGAGCCCATGGCCAGTCCCAGAAGACAGCGGGATTGATATATATGTAGAAGGCAGAGGGTAATCATGACGAGCAACAGGTTGGCGAGGGCGCGACTAGACCAGCAGAAAAGGTCTAAGAAAGGACCAAAAGCATGAGGATGTGACGTTCCAATGAGCAAGTTATGAGGCACCGCACCTTCCAGTAATGGGAGAAGCAACGCAACGGCAACCTCCGGCCGTTACCCTCACATCATTCGGCACCGAGTAAACAAACAAAAGGCTTGTTGTCAGCCTTCATTACTATTTGAGTGCCACTGCTCGCCGAGCTTGCAGCGACGGCACCACAGTCCGAAAGATCTGATATTCTTCCTAACGATACGACCACGGTTGGATTCCACTTTCTGGATACTGCATTTCTGGGCCGAGTGTTGAAATCGCACCGCCCTCTGCAACAAGCGATCAACTGGTATCAACCCTGGGTTTGCTGCAAAGTCTGGATGGTGTCCTTCTCGATCTCGATCTACCACGGCATTTAATTTAACCATCTTCGAGTTTCGCAAGGCTTGACGTTGGTTGCGGTGTCTAGTACGGAAAATGTCGTTGCTCTCGAGCTCATGCAAATTGTTACTCTCGTACGTCCCAGCGGTGGTATGCTGCCCTGCGCACGACTAACTGACTGCTGAAATTACGCTTTTCTCCATCGTGACCGGCTTCAAAGAGGTTTTCTTGTCACCGGCATCTTAGCGCTACTCTGCAGTGCTTGGGCTACGGATCTGCTGGATGACTTAACTTCAATTTTCCATCGCCCTCTACGAGCTACCTGGTCGAAAACTCGATACGCACGACTTAAGAGCTCGCGCCTAGGACGGGTACGGCAGAGCATGGCCTTGCGTGTAGAGTATCAAGTGCTCGGCATTTCTCTCTTGTTAGATGTTCTGGTGCTGGTCATCGGATTCCAACTCATCTCACGGACCTTCCGCGGTCTTTTGGCTGTAATGGTGCCCCTTCATCTTCTCACTTTTCTTCTTGCCCCGCTGGTGGTATCGGCTGCACTATCCGGCATGTATCCACGCCACATCGCTGGTATTCCCAGAGATGTTACACATTTCGCGTTGGACGAAGAGACTCGAGAAGTAATAGCTTTTAGTCAAGGTGGTTACAGCTTGAGGCGATTTCCAACCGCCAACTAAACAAGGTGTGCCACGCCCAGAGTTTGCGCCGATATGAGTGCAGATGATGTACAGTGTACGTCGTCGTCCATTTGCCTTTTTAAAATCGTATTATCATAATCTTGGCAGTGCCTGGGTCGGCCACACTGGAGACTATCGGAGAGGAAAAAATCGGTACAGGGAAATACAAGATGGTCACGAATGATAAGGACGTAAGTTTCTGCGGAGTGAGTTTCACACCTATCACAGTTCGTTACCCAACCTGCCCAGAGCTGCGCAAGTACCGACAACCGTGAAGTTTGGTCGGGACGATATATCAAATCCTCCATCCCTATTCGACTCATTCATTCCTCTTTCCCAGGGACCCCTTCGGCCGCAAAGGTTTGCACCACTCAGTCACTATTGCTCTCGTCCACACAACTGACACATCATCCAGAACCACAAGCGCCACCAGTGCGTATAATCGCCCGAATTCGTAGTCCATCCCTCATTTCCCATGTCAGAGAATTATCCATCGCCGTCGGAATATCTGGCGCCGCGACAGTCGGACTTCCAGAGATCGCGGATGTGGCCTCAACATTCACACTCACCGAGACATTTGCGAACACATTGAGCACTCACTGCGTATGTTTCTTTTTGCCCAGCATATATTATATCCACATTGATTCTGGATGTTGCGATCTCAGCACCGAGTCGAAATCGGACCAGCAGCGATGGTCAGGGGAAAGACCTATCATTTGAAAGCGGGTCTTCTCGCTCTTGTTCACTGTCTGCAATGCTGATACCACCCTAGTTCACTACGCAGACATGCATTATCACGGGCTGCGGCAAGATTGTCATGGCTCAGAATAAGGTGTGCCTGGTTCGAATACGAGAGCAAAATCCAGGACCACTACAAATGTACAGCGTGTTCACTGTGGATGTTTCTCCAATGCATATGTACAGCTATTTAACCATTGACGCAGTCCTGACGAATCAAGATGACCGTCCGACTTTCATCGATTTTCAGTCCTCCACTGGAACTAGAAGCAACTCTAACTAAAAAGGCGTCACTTGATCTCCAAGCATGGAGAGATGTGTTTCCAGAGCCGTTCTTGCAGAGAAAAGAGTCGTGTAATGCATATATCCCTAACTAGCCGCCCTTTCCATCATGATCCATGGTTTTCTCCGACTGGTCACAGCGTAATTAGCAACATCAGAGGAATTATAAGAAATGGGCATGTGGCACTTCACTGACAGCACATGGATTCAATATCCAACTATGCCACATCATGAAGATCAAAACTTTGTGCGTCGGGCATGCAGCCTCCTAAACTGCCCAAGATTATGGATAATTAGCCAAAAGCAGAATAAGTGCAGTAGCTCCTACCGAGTGTCAATTTAATCCACAGCAGAAGTTTAAATGGTAAGAAGAAATACGGCAACTGTGGTCCGTTTCGCCACATATTGTATACTTCCCTCGAACAGCTGAACACTGCATATACATTTACATTTTGAGAGCAACTGCTTCCGGAATGAATGTCTTCGTTCCCATATACGCAGTCCTAGTCTTCGCACTATATACCAGATGTTCGGTCGCCGAAGAAGTCGGAGGACCACTATAAACAGAGTTCATGACCGCGGGGACTGCAATTGAAAGATATGGGGTGGCAAATGTGAGGAGATTGGCGACTATTTTCTTCAATATCTGGCAGGCGAGTATAGATTCCGGCGTCATTGACAGTGAGCGTAACGTGATGCATGCACTTTGAACGGCGATCCTGGAGATACAACTGATCGAAGTATGCCGGATTCAAATGACGTTTGTTGAACGTGAGAGGAGGTTGTAGTCCACTTCGCTCGGGGCTGACCTGCCTTCCGACGAGATTGGGTTTACTACAAATGGGAGCATTCAATTGTTGCAGGGGCTGTGGATGCGGTAAAATCAAAATGAGTGGATTCGATAGCATATGCTCCAAGATGACATTCAGGTCGCCGGTGGCTTGTTCCAAGTCCTCTATTTGCACTTGCTTGCCTCTTCTTAACGCGATTAAATATCTCGTGACCGGCTGACACACACGCCCGCCTAGATTTTGATGTTTCTCTTTCTTTCCCTTCCACAGTCTAGTGGCAGCTCTATGTTCGGTTCTTTGTGAAAACGTCGAATTGGGCTCTCTATTCTCGTCAGCCACTTGAGAGGATGCTACACTCTAGGGTCAGCCGCGCGAATATATGGCATCACCTCGGCGAAGGCTGACTATTCTTTTACTTTCCCCTCTTCCTAAATCACCACCACCACCTCACTTGCCCCGCCATGGGCGCCTCTGTCACTCCCGTCAGGAACCTCACTCGTAGACGCAGCAGCCACTCCAAGAAGTTCTGCAACCTTATTCGCTCTGATCTGTGGTTCTGCGACGGAAACATAGTTATAATAGCTGGCTCCGTTGCTTTCAAAGTACATCGGGGACAGCTTCGACGCCACTCGGAAGTGTTTGATGATCTTTTCAATATTCCGCAACCCAAAGATCAAGACCTCTTCGATGGTTGTCCATGGGTCGAAGTGTACGATTGTCCTTCAGATGTGCTTTACTTTTTAAAGGCTCTCTACGATGGCCTGTAAGCATGTCAAGTCATTTGTTTCCTTCCCATAGCTTATTTCTATTGCAAGATACTTCAAGACACCCGGTGCGAACGACTTCCCAGCCGTCGCCGCCGTCCTTCGACTCTCTACAAAGTACCTCGTAGAACATCTCCGTCAGCGTTGCATGACCCGCCTCACCCTTGACTGGCCCTCGACGCTTTCCGGATGGGACCTCCGTGAACAAGCAGCCACAGATTCCATCGGACACTACGCCCCCCGCACCTCGTGCCCCCATCCCATCCTTGTTGTCGATCTCGCCTTGGATCTTGGCCTGCATACACTCCTCCCAGCGGCACTGTATGACCTCGCACGATACGGGCCTAGCAAGATCATGGCATGCACGCCTGCTCCTGCCCTCTCCTTCGCATTTGAACGTGCGCCACGGAAGCCAACGACGCTCTCGCCCGCCGTCCTCTTCCTAACGTTCCGTGGCCGCGAGCGCGCGCAGCGGTACCTCGCCGACTTTGTTATCAGGGAGCTACAGGGTCGCGTGCCGTCTCCTGAATGCGTGTATCTCGAGGAAGATTGCCCAAGTCGCATGTGCCGCGAGTCGTTCTACTTCATAATGCTCAACGTCCTGCGGTCCGTCGGCGGGATCGCATGCGGGCGCGACGCGGACCCCCTCTTCACGCTTGTACAGGCGATGGACATGCTATCACGCACAGACTTCTCGGACGGACATCGGCACTGTGGGCTCAAGTTATGTCATCCGTGCAAGGTGGACTTCGCGGCCGCTGCGACGCGTGCAAGGGAGGAGGTGTGGAATCTCCTGCCGACCTGGTTTGGGCTGGACGGCAAGGTGTCTGACATTCCTACGAAAAACTACCCAGGTGGGACGCCGTGCCAGTAGTTGAGTGATGGGGCGACCAGTACACTGTCCTTTAGCCATCCATAATTCGACTTCGGTTTACTCCATTTTGGGTATCATCTGAATACATTCCTTTGGGTTTATTTCTTCGTTTGAGGGATTTACAGAATGTAGTCTAGCGAATCAACCTCAAATTTGCCTACTATGCGCCTGTTGCAGTCGCAATTGCAGGCGTAGTGGTAGCGGCGGTACCAATGTTCCATACAGTGACAGTAGAGTATGGGAGACAAAATGCTACAGGTGATATTAGGTTCTGATATGGTGTAAAATTGGGAAAGAGACGAACTCGTGGTTAAGTACGGGATTGTTTCGCACCAGCAGGACAGACTCAGACTGGACGATATTGTCGTAATTGGGGCTGCAGCGGGTTCAACTGGTGCGGCAGTCAACACTTCGGATCCCAGAGGATCCGGAGCCTCCGTTAAAAATCAGTAAGTAACAAAAGGGACATGGATGGGCGATTTACTAAGGCAACATTCAAGGCTGCTTAGGAAACGACGGAAAGTGCGATGAGGGCTTGGCGGAAGAACATGGCAACTTGAAGACGACTAGTCGACTGCATACCTTTTAGCCATCTTATAGGCCTGATCCTGAGGTCAGGAGGGGAGCCTCGTGTACCAAAGGTTGGTCCGACAGTCAATGGAGGATAAACTACGGAGCTTCGTCCGTCATTTGAAGTGGTCCGGGACGGCGTTCATTCACCGTCCGTCATCACAAACCATATAGAAGGCAAACGAAAATGTACCAAGAACCTAATTGATGCTTTCCGTGATATATCCACAATCCAACTAGCGAGTTTCATACATATGTACATAGAGATAAAGAGGTGCATGCGCGCCTTATTCCAGTCACCGGTAGGTGCGCATAATCCTAGGTGTTGTAGCCCAAAGATCATTCGATGCCCTAGGGATATGTAAAAAGCGGATCGTTAGGTCTAATAGGCGAAGGCGAGAGGATGGGGGGTGATTCCGAAGCTGGGGCCGAGGACGGAGGAAGCGGCGTGGTCAAGTACGGAGGGGGAACACTTGACATTGGTTCGGGGACATGTCGAGATGTACCTTGACCAGCAGAATTTCGTGCGGCTGGAACAGACGGTGAGGACGATGAGCGCAATTGGGAGTGACTCGAGATGGATATGAGGCCATTCGCTTTCAATCGGTTGAAATTGATCGGGCTGTTAACTTGGCCGGAGTCAATCTGGTACTGCACGCGGGTTCTTCTGTGATCTTTGCCCTCTACGAAATGAATGACGATCACTCGACGCAGTCCCTCGGGAAGTGGACCGAAGACGCTGTCTGCAGCGAGGTGCATCAGGTACACTGAATGATCAGGCGAATCCGCCGAGCCTAGAGTGGAGTATTCTCTGCATAGAACGGCTTCAGTGGAGCGGGGAAAGAAAAAATCGCGGTTCCACCGATGGATGAGGCCGGCGATGTCGTCTTGTGGTCCCGCGGACTCAGTCACGGCGTCAGTGGAAAATGCTGGCGTCAAAGTAACTTTGCCATCCCAGACGTTCTCGAGATCCTGCAGGAGAAGTTTCAGGAACAATGCTGGCAACATGTTAGAATCATTTTGACGCACCACTGTGAATCGGGACCAATCCTGAAGAAGAATGTCACGGTCTTGAAGGGTCTCAGGCAGAGGACAAGTTCGTGACGAGTTGAAGCGCAGCTGTATCACTTTAATGACGTCGAAGGGAGGGAATTGCCGAGCAGGTGTGACGCGTCTGCGGAACGACGGTATGGAGGCCATGAGTAGGGAATCGTCTTGACTTGGCCTCCGTGGAGGAGGATTTGTACGGGGTGGTCTTGAGATAGGTATCGGCGATGGCGGAGTTCCGGAAACCGCAGGCCCATGCCTGGGTAACGAATGTGAAGATGGTGAGACACTGCGCGAGCGGGTGCTCCCCAATGAACTACGATTCCAGCCTGAATGTGGCCCAATCTGTGCATATCTCCCTTCCCTGGCCCACTCGATAACCTTCTTTTTCCACTTTTCGTCCATGTAATCCCCGTAATGTCTGAAAGTTCTGAGGATCAGGAAGAAATAAACGAGAGCTACACTGAGCATGACGCTGATCCCAATTCTCAGCCCACGCGCAGTGGGTGGGGATAGTGGAACGTCCAGTGGATTGTTCATTGCACCGGTGCGCCATGCAAAAGCCATTATGCAGGTGATGAATAGTAGGATCGACTATGGTATGGAGAAATGTCAAATCACATAAATCACATTCAGAAGGAACAGGCCAAACTAACCATGCGAGCCATACTGAAGGCATCGCGAGCAAAATCCAAACATTCCACAAGATTGATGTGTTCCCCTTTTGTGCTTCCTGTTAACGGAATGCAATCTCAGAAATCTTGAACATGACTGAAAGAACCGTGGATGTCTTACGTCCGCCCAACTGGCTGCCTTGTACATCTTGCGCATCGTCCCAAACCGAATGATGTATATACTTCCGAATAGAAGGCTCATGAGGGCAGCGATTAGAGATAGGAGTGCAGCCGTGCGGGCGATGGGATCAGAAGCTGCAGAGTCGATTTGGAGCATCGTAAGGATGGCCCTGAAAATATGGTCAAGGAGGTGGAACAAGTAAGCAAGGAGGAGAAACTTACGACAACATAAGTGCCGATACGACATTTTGCGTTTTCCACTCGCGAAGTAGCGAATCGATGAAACCTTCCCATGAGTACCGGAAGTTCGACAGGTGTGGTGAGATGGTGGCATCTTGTGGCGTCCACGCAGTGAGTAATGCACCGGGCGTGCCGTCTTTCCACTGATCAGCGGTCGCAACAGCCATACGCTGGATGTCAGGCATACTCAGATTTGCGTCCTCAAACAAGCGGGATACACGTGAAAAATATAAGAGGGGTAAGCGTAGAAGCAAGTGGAGGTATATTTGGCGCGGAATCTTGATGAAGATAAAAACCAATAGAGAGAGGAGGTAACCCCTCAATTTCTTTGCGACTGTACGCCGACGACCATGTGTCGACACAGGGAGGGGCAGTGAGGAGGATGATCGCGGATAATGGTGGGTGGGACCAGAAGTGTGGCCAGCGGGATGTCCCAAGCCGGGAGTAATAGGGGATGAGGGCCGGTGACGAGAGCTCGAGGGTGACGATGCCATGGAAGTTCCGGAACCACTTGGTGTTTCCGGAATTATCGGAGTATTCAAGCTAAACGGATTGACGGCTACAAAAGGTGGCTCGGCCGCTCTGGGAGGAATGATGATCATTGGTTGCTGTGGCACAGTGTGGTAGTTTGACGTTGGATAGGGATGAGCCGGTTCCCCGTGGTAAAATGAATCGAAGTAGGGATGAGCATCATAATAGCGGCGTCGAGAACGGGATCTAGTGCGACTGAAAGAATCCGTAGACGGAGCTCTCCGTGGGGCATATGCGGGATGTGACGTTTGTCGGTCATGGCTTCGACGCTCAAGTGATGATACTGACCAATTAGCGCTGTGTTGAGGAATATTAATATCGTCAAAGATAAGAGGTCCACGGGTCCTATGGTACGAAGCATCATGGGGATTAGGTCGTGGCGAGATGAAGGGAGGACTCCGTGGCTGGGAGTCAGACCGAGAATGAAGGGTGGGTCCATGTGGGCGATGCTCACGCTGGTGAGGAGAGATGGGACGGGATTGCAAAATAATTTGAGGTTGGTGTGGGTTTATGTTTTCTGAATTCAAACCCATGTAGTTCGTGGACGACCGACGCCTCCCATAGGTGTATCGAGATCGTCCTCGAGCATCATCTGTATCAGGATGAAGAGCATGGAAATGACCAAAATCTAGGCGATGGCTTCGACGTTGTGAACCAAGGGATCCATATGAAGCATTGTCAGATCTGGGCGGTGAAGATGCTGTGCGTCGGACAGAATCCCGTGGCTCTGCAACGACTTGAAACGAAGTTAATTTGCTGAGTACTTAAACTTAGAAAGAGTTTGATGATAGTTACCGTGGGGTGATGACCGATTCGACCAAGGCAATGTTCTGGTTGCAGGTAGATCCTGCTGTAGTCCACGGCTTTCAATTTCATGGCTCTCGCGCACAGGAGATCCGGTCAACACGTTTGAGAACAAGGCGTTTGGTCCATAGGTGTCAACTCTTCTGCACTTTTGCGCTTTTCAGGGCGCTGGGGGGATACGTTGTGATTGCTCATACACAGGCGAACTATGGGCCGACGAGTCAGAAGGGAAGGGAGCAAGCAGCTGTAAGCGCCGTCTGGCCCGCATTTTCACGAGGCGCCCAACTTGTGGCACATCAACTTGATTGGCGGGGCACGTGGTTCATTTACGCGAGCGCACCAAACAGGGACAAGCTACATAAATCATGCATACTGTAGTAATCCGACCAAGTGTTCAGGTGACGGGTGACGGCCGCCTGTGAACTGAACACTTGGGACGTAGGTGACGGTGACGGGAGCATTTTTCGGCCCAAATAGGTTCAAAAATGCCAAAATTTTCGGTCCGGCATTCGCCGGACTGCTAATTTCTGATGGGATTCGTCAGAATGAACACCTGAAAAAGTGAACACTTTAGGTGACGGGTGACACCCCGTGAACACTTGGTCGGATTACTACAGTAGGCTAAATTGAAGCTTCCTACTCCAGAACGGAGTGCATTACAATTGACTTGGTATTTTTGGGGTCCTGCAACAAACTGCCTTCTTTCCCAGCTTTGTTGCAGCTTGACTCGGACGCTTTTGGATTTGTGGCAGTGATAACCCGGCAATCACCGACGGTGCTGCGTTCAGCAGTTCCGACAGCATACAGCGTCTTTCTGCAGCGAACAGCAGTATACTCGGGATCAATGGTCAAAGCGCATCACCCTCGGCGGATCCGGAGAAGCTGCTTGCGCTTTGGAAAGGACGACATAGTGACTCACTACACGTGCCTGAGACTCAAGGGTATCAAAGCGATACTCAAAGCGTCACTCGTCCGACTCACTGAATGCACGCTATAAAGGGTGTGCTCAAGGCTATTACGCCACACACACTCCCAGCCCTTATCATGTCCGCGCCCACAGTTCAAGGCTTTCTCCTGGCTCTTCAGAATGGAGGCAACAGTGTGCAACTCATCACCATCACTGTTATTGTCTCGGGCGACGGAGGGATTCACCTTGATGTCAGGTAATGGTTCTTTCTATTGTCTTTCCATTTTCTAGAGACTGATAATTGTGAAGGCCTGCAAATGCGCACAACCACCACCCCAGAGACTTGACAATCGTCGATGTCGGGTTAGTGCTTCACGGTTGCGTGCTCCACTCCCTTGTCGCTGATAGCTAGTAGCCTATCCGCGCCAACATCTATTGGACGTTCCGCAGATGCCACCAGCACCTCCTTTCCGTCTTTGCGCATCGATCCCAGAGCCGCGAGTGCAATTATATCGATGCAAATCGAGGTGCGCGGCTTGATATATCACTCGATAGTGCTAGTCCTGACGATCGAGCGCAGTTTCGCGGTCGCCTCGTCATCGAACGGTCCCCACAGGACCATAACCGCCAGCACGTGGACCGACCTTAGCACGCCGCCCCCACCGTACTCTTCCACCCCTCTATCATCACCATCCGCGCCTCAGAATAACGCTCTTCACTCCTCCGTCCCATTGCCACCCAATTCTGCCATCGATCCAATGGTGCCAATCATCATCAACACCCGCACGCGGTTGCGGACGCGTGCGCTCGCCGAGCCGGCGGACCAGGCTGCACCTCCCGCCCGCAGCGTCTGCCCTACCGCTCAGAGCCCGGGGCTGTTGGCCGCTCTCGTCGTGGCGGGGCTAGAGATGCTTGGAGCGCAGGCTAAGCGGGGATTTTGGAGCGTAGACACTGAAGAGGGCGGCAGAAACGTTAAGCGGAGGCGATTGTGATATCGGCGAGCAATTTTTTTTGCCATTATGCAGGGTTTTCACAACACAGTGAGAAGTGTCTTTGTTGTGGTTGTGTTTCAATGCGCTTACGATGATTCACAGGTGACAATTTATAGCCATCCGATATTAACTTCAGGCACTTCTGGAGAGAAATGCCAGAATAGAGAGATACCGTACAGTCTTTTACGGGTCAATGGGACAAAATTGGCACAAACAAACAAATTGGTCTTGGACACTTTTTCCTCAGCACTGTGGGAATTCTGAGGAAGCCAAATCATGTATTTAGAGTGCTTAGATGCGCTCCCAAATTTCTAGGCGATTCGGGCCATAAAGGAGAATATACAAGGCAAATTGATGGTGTCCCATTGAGTGTCCGACCAAATGTGGACACATACCGAAATTTCCTCGTTGTCCCATACGCGCCACACTCAATGGATTCTCACAAAATTTTGCTAGAACACTTATAATAAGAATATCAATTGGTCTATAGAGTATTTGAGGTGTCAGGGTCCATGAGTGAGCTGTACTATGTCAATTGATGGTGTCCCATTGACCCGTAAAAGACCGTATAACGAAGTTGGAGGTACTTGTCTGTCGAACCGAATGAACGCGGACTTGGAAAGCAAAGGGCAGAGCCTCGGTTGTGTAATTATGGATTGGCTCTTTACTAGCTCTGCTTCTTCATCTGAGAGAAGAGTTGAGAAGAACCACGTCAGAAGCTGACGGAACTCGTTGTTTTACGAGCACAAGATACATTATTCCGCAGGAAAGGATAAGACAGTATTATAATCGTGGCTGCCTATCGATTTGCGCATGTTGTGTGCTCCCTCGACCTGTTTTGTTGGAGTTATATGCTCGCATTGCTCGGACCAACCAAGGACGTCGGTGGACGCTGGTGGACGTCAGATCTCAGTGTTATGTGATGCATATCACTGATAAGATAGTCTTAGATAGTGTCGATCAGTGATTGCCGCTGTATCGCCACCTAAGTCCAATGGATTTCGACGAATTCCTCAAGGCATTCACTGAGGTTCACTGTGCTTCCCTATATATCAAGTGGGAACAAGCTGGTGTCACACTACCTGGGCATAGAAAATGAATAATTCCCTTTTTTTTTGGAGTCTGGTCACGGTGTTGAGGAAATTGCTGCGTGGAGCCTGCTAAATGATTATGTTATGGGTCACAATACAAGCTATTTTCGTCCTCAGAATGCCTGCAATAGTCACTCAATTATCATTATTGGAGAATGAAAAGTTGCAGTGTGATACTAGGAGAATCAGTGGTGTATAGTTGACAATTACATCTCAGAATCCATTTAGAAAATGCACTTGAGGGCCAGAATAAAATGGAATGTCTAAGGAGATTGAAGGAAATTTGCAGCACCATTGCCAGTTGCCTAACTTGTCTTGTTATATGCCATTCTTTGAAGAAACTCCGATGGATTTCACTGGACTACAACACAATTTCCTATGACATACACTGGATGCTGGTAGAAGCAAGCCTGTTTTTAGTGAGGTCCGGTGTATTCAAGTTGTATTCATCACTGCTTGATTCCTGGTTATTTGGAATGAATTATAATGTATATAGTCTAGCGTCCGGTGGATTCTGCTGAATTATAATACATCTTCAGTGGATTTCAGCAGATGTGGGGGTAAGATACGGCAGGATTCAATGGATCAAGGCTCACTTTCAGTGCAATTCTCTGGATACAAAGTCGCCAACAGTGGACTCGAGCGGGAATGCACTGAGTTGAGGCACAGATAAAAAGCTGCTTATTATGAGTCTGAATATTGGGAATGTAATGAAATCCACTGGATTCCCCATCCAGTTTCTCAAAATTCAAGGAAGGTGTCTTTAATTGTTCATCCGCTGGATGTCACGTACATTGGTCAACGTTTGGTGGAGCACGGTGGCCCGGACCGGCAAAGCCGGTCCAGGCAATATTACTCAAGCACGGCAGCGGAGTTTGAATCAGCACACTTCTCGGTCAATATTGTCGACCCCACCGATCCATGCAGTTGTACAAAGAGGGGGCGGTGTGCATATCACACATGGCTCGCAACCACCTCTCAACAACACGGCGACCCTGACCACTGGTTTATCTCCTGGAAAGCATAGCGCAAGATTATCTACCAAAAGATGTCCTCTCGTGTGCGGTTCGACTCGATCCACGCTTCGAGCCATCATCGTCTCCCAATCTTGCATTCTTTCGAACTTCTATCAACATGGTCTCCACCTCACAAAGACTGAACCGCCTTGATAGCTCAACTTGCCATGCAATAGTGTCCCTTCCATTCCCTAGAACCTAATAAAACTAAGCGCGATTTTGAAGGTACGTATGTAACACGGCGGACAAAGGTATGTCACCTGCGATTTGTCATGCAACTGTCACATGGTCTGTCACCTACCGGATCGTCTGTCATCCAACGGCCATCAAGTGATGCTTGGTACTAGAAGTTTAAAACACGCTCGTTCTCAGTCGATTCTCACCCCATTGTCTTCGGAGATGGCGCAAACGAAAGGCAGACATGTCCTCAGTTAGGAAATAAAGAAAAGTCGAGGGCTTTACCCCCAAGAAACCAATGGGATCCTGTGGCAAGGAACAGGAGTCTATCAAACTTCCCATTGATTTGGCTCAAAATCGAGTTAAAATCCTGCTCTGCCCAACAGATTACTCTGGTTCTTGATAGGGTAGTATTCACAAGGGATAAAATAGTCCTGAGAAAACACCGAGACGAAAGCACTACGGGCAAGGGCAGTGCGACGTGTTCTTTCATTCACACCTCCCAATTCAAACTCTGCAATTCCGCGTAGAATCGCGAATAACTTCTCTTCCTGGGTGTTCTTTGGGCCAGAATTTTGTTCGGGATGATTCTAACATTCATCACAGCTCTTTGCAGAACTTAGGGCGCGGCCGATTTTTTTTTCCTTTTTGAGCTGTTTATGATCATTTCAGCCAGAACAGCTGTTCTGACCTCAATTCTCAGTGTATTTTTCTGAAAACTATATGAGCAGAATCACACGACAATTCCGCAGGGCATGACGTCCTCAGAATCTTTCCATACCGCCGGTAGTAATTATAATATATTATTTGCGTGTTTTGCGGAGATCATCTCTTGTGTCGTGATTTAAAGGTTGTGTGGGATGTTGTATGGCTCTAAAAACACTTATTTGGATGGCAGAGGGCACATTGTCCTCGTAATTGAGGTATGGCACCTGGAGCGCGTGAACAGTGGACTTGTAGTGATGTTCTTGGCTTGGCTTGACTCTGAAGCCATGGCTTTGGCTTGGCTTGACCTGGCTTTGGCTTGAGATTTCTGAAGCCAAAGCCAAAGCCATGGAGTCTGGCTTGGCTTGGCCTGGCTTTGGCTTAAGCCATGGCTTGAACAATGATTTTCGAAACTCAAATACTGGTGGTCTGTGGTTGCTATATACCATCTATGAGCCTTTTCTTTGGTGTTAGCCATCCCATTTTTATTCCATGTTATTTATTTTTCAAACTTAATTGCATGTTGAAACTTCATGTCAAAAGGAGATGTAAGTTGAAATTTCACCAACCCATCATCTGAGCATCTTACATAGAATATATCGTAAATTGGTGAGCAGGGGACCAATCTGATGGTCACTCACTCAGAAATTGTAAGGGAACATAGCTGAAACAAGGCTTGAATACCATGGGTCCCAAGCCCTGGCTTGCTGGCTTGGCTTTGGCTTCTGATATCTGAAGCCAAAGCCAAAGCCATACTCGAGCCGACATTTTGGCTTGGCTTGGCTTGGCTTTGCAAAGCCATGGCTTGGCTTTGTGGCTTCAAGCCAAGCCAAGCACATCACTATGGACTTGAAGCTGTGAAATATTCCTACAGTCTAGGCCTTATATATCTGTGTGCTCTATCCTCCAGCGAGTGAACCAATTGTCAATATTCTGACTTTGAAGTGTTTTCGAGAGATTACACGCCTCAGATCAGCTCTGTGCATCCCCGTCCGGCGACGCGACACGTCCCAATGTGATCACAAGCGCGGTCACATGCCCGAAATTGTTGTGATCGAGTCGTCTCGCGGTGCTGTACAGGGAGTACAAGAGCAAATCCGAGCCGTGGGACTCCTCCAGGACACTCCATAGAATGATAATGGGTAGTTTCTCAGCTCATTCAATCATAGATCACACAAATACACAGAGCCTGAACTGTACCTATATTCTGCTTGTTCAAGTCCACTGTTCACGCGCTCTGGGTGCCATACCTCAATTACGAGGACGATGTGCCCTCCGCCATCCAAATAAGTGTTTTTAGAGCCATACAACATCCCACACAACCTTCAAATCACGACACAAGAGATGATCTCCACAAAAAAAAAACACGCAAAATAATATATTATAATTACTACTGGCGGTATGGAAAGATTCTGAGGACGTCATGCCCTGCGGAATTGTCGTGCGATTCTGCTTATATAGTTTTCAGAAACATACACTGAGAATTGACGTCAGAACAGCTGTTCTGGCTGAAATGATCATAAACAGCTCAAAAAGGAAAAAAAAAATCGGCCGCGCCCTAAGTTCCGCAAAGAGCTGTAAAGGCATCGTAACACATCTCATAGAGATATTCTGGGAGAAACAGCAGTTTGAGGGAATTTTGAAGCCCAATCAATGGTTTTGATGGACTTGTGTTCCTCGGCGCAGGACCTCGGTAGTTTCTCGTTGAAAACACACAAGTTTTTTTGTATTTCCTAAGTAAAACATGTTTGGATTTCGTTTGCACCATCTCCGGGGATAATGGGACCAGAACTGACTGAGAACGAGCACATTTTGAATTTCTAGTACATCCACAATTTGATGGCCGGCGGATGACAGACGATCCGGAAGGTGGCAGACCAGGTGACACACCAGGTGACCGCACCTTGACAAATCGCAGGTGACAGACCTTTGTCTGCCGTGTAACCGTCCATACGATAATTGTCTAATTCGAAGTCGGTTAATGGTCAAGTTAAATTGTGCGTAACGCGGTCTCCAAAAGCCCTCACATTGACTTTCACTTAGATTTCTCCAATTTATACTTTTTGAGCGACATTTATCCACTATTCTCGGCGCACTATGGGCATTTGCATCTCTGACAAAACATAGTGATGTGCGGGTCGGGTCGGGCCTGAAAGCCCGGGGTCGGGTCGGGCTTGGGCGGGCTCGGGCCCACAAATATCCTGAGCCCGACCCGATTGGCGGGTCGGGTCGGGCTTGGGTCGGGCTCGGGCCCAAGCCCGGGCTTGTAAGCGCATGCGGTAATTGTCGAGTCTACAAGCGGCTGCCGGACCGCCTCGCGGTCCGTCATCCTCTTTCCGGGCTGAGAAGCCATAAGCGGAGCTTAAAAGGCTTCAGACGGACAGGCGCAATTTTATAGAGAGAGTAATGTAATGTAATATGTCAATTATATATCAATTACAATATGATCATCATCCTCGCCTTCGTCCTCTTCTTCCTCATCCTCTGGCTCATCTCCTAACATTCTATCCCATAAACCCAACCCTTCCTGCTCCTCATCGTCTGATGCGGGGTCGAACATCTCAACGATGTCGGGCTCAGTAGCGGAAGACGGTATATCGGGAAAAAGAATTTCATTACAGAATACAGATGGCGCACTTCATAAATTGAAGGGCCTCGACAATGTCCCCTTTGAGACGGTTCCGTCGCTTCGAAATTGTGATACCCCCGGACGAAAAGGCGCGTTCGCAGCAGCAGCAAATATGATGGCTGCTGTCAAACATCATTGGAAAATAGGCGAGAGACCCGGGCTCAAGCCCGGGTCTCGGGCCTGACAGAATCTTGGGCCCGACCCTGAGCCCGACTGAGCCCGACTGTGGGTCGGGTCGGGTCGGGCCCACAAAGCCCGGGTCTCGGGTCGGGTCTCGGGCTTGGGCCCGACCCGCACAACACTAACAAAACATTTGCGCCGCCCGCGATCCATGTAACCACACCGCTTCAGGGTATCGGGAAGTCTGATTTTCAGGGAGACCCCATGACATTGGAGTGAATACAAGTCTCGAGCCTCATGGTTTTTAGTTCCCTACCTACCTATGTATCATGGGCCCAGGCGAGCGAGTGGCCCGATCTTGGCGACGTGGACGTGCACGTTGTACCAAACCAGGCCACACACCCGCCGCGAGGCTCTGACTGCTGAATGGATATGTTAGGCTTCGTGTGACTTCAGCCTGCTATTTCGGGCGTCTCAGGCGCGGTTTCTCCGATTTATTTTTCTCCTCCTTTCTTGGCCGATATTGGGTTCCAATTCGATTTCAGCACGGCCGTTGATTCATTGCAATTCCGGTGGCGTTCTCCGATTTTCCCTGTTGGTGTATCATACGTGACTTGCATATGCTTCTTGGCATCGTATCCTCAGGAAGCCGGTGGGACTGCATTCTGTATAAAATTGAGGTCTACCAATATGTCCTCATTTCCTCACCTTTATTGACTTGGCGATATGTGGTCTGCTGCTCTTGTCCCAAGTCTGATTGTGGTGGGCGCGCTGGGTAGCGCCCTGCCTGCGCCATTGCGTGCAAACTCAACTGTCCGCCGGTCCACGGTCAACGACGGCACCTCGTTCAGCCAGGGCACGATCGGTAGTCTGACCTGGCAGGCCTCGGGTGCGTCTTCTCCACTCTGCCATTGAATATTCCACCGATCCTAACCTGCGTTTCCTCCAGGCGTACTCAAGTCGGGCTGTACGCTCTCGACGATCAACTCCTGCTACCACATGTTCCTCACGTCGGACCCGACGGAGCAGCTCGACACGAACCACCTCGACTCGCCGCGGCAGCGCGACGAGTTGCACTTCGCACAGGTCGGCGCGGGGAAGACGTTCTCATATACGTGGAAGCAGTACCTGTACGCGAGCACGGGCACGGGCAGCACGTGGTTCCACATCATGCAGGCGTTCGGCGTCGAGGAGAATGCGCCTCTCGTGACGCTCGACGCCGAGGGCGGCACGCTGCGCTTCAAGGACTACGTGCGCGGCACGGGCGGGTCGCAGTGCGGGTCGGTCGTGTGTCCGACGACGGACCTCGGGAACTACCACGGGAAGACGGCGACGCACCACGTTACGTGCGTCCGCTTTGTTTTTCTTCTGTGCATGGGGTTGTATTTATATGTTTCAGCGGCGCGTTCGGCCCTTCGGGAAAGCTCTCGCACACGATCAAAGATGACTCCGGGATCACCATCCTGAGCTACAGCGTCACCGGTAGTATGGGCGCCGGCGACGGATAGTGAGCGTCAACTTCTGCTCTGTGATCCTACTGACCCTCGTATGTACCAGCGTAAAATTCGGGATGTACCGGCTGACCTTTGGCGGGATGACCACGGCCAAGTAAGTGCCCTTTCCTATACTATCGATGATTTGTTACTGATTCCGACGCGCAGTGCTGCAGTCGGCGATTGGTCGGGTTAAAGGGTTGATTTTGGGGTATTGAGGGCTATATAACTGTAAAACTGAAAGAAGGGAATATAGAGGTCATTCAAATGCGCCAAAGGTCGAAACTAATACTTAAGAAACGTCGGCGCTAGATGTAATGCTGCATGTCTGTTACTCAATTTGAAAGGGGATGAGAGTCACATGATCGTTGAAAGTTCAGCTAGTTTGGCTCATGTTGACCGTCAATTGCCCAATCCGAGGTCTCCTGCTTATTTCTTATTCAGTTCCTTGAAATTTTCAGCCTCAAAGAGGAAGAAAGATATATACTTGCTCACGCACTCGCACTGGCCAGACAAGTTTTTCCCTTTCTTTCTTCAATGAATCAGTCTGCGTCCCCCGAGGCTGCAGTGCTCTGGAATGCTCTAGACCTAGTCCAAACCACTTCCGCTTCCACTGTCGGATGGCGGAAACGACGGAAAGCCCACCGGAGGATGTCTCACCGAGCCTTGTCTCAGACCAATGGTCGGATAGGGGCCTCCGCGTAACTATAAAGCGCCCCGCGAAACTACCTCTGAAATCAGAAGCTGAAGACCGCCCCACAAGCAATCCAAACGTTTAAGTAACCCTTCTACTAAATTCTACCCATTATCCTTCTACCTCCACGATGCTCCTTTTATGCGCCGAGTGTAGCCTTCCGTTCTACACGCTGCAGGACCTCGAGGGCCATGTCGAGATTGCGCACTCAGCAATTCATCGCGAGAACAACCGGATCGAGGTGCGGATCATCCGGGTGAGTTTTATTTCCTTCAACACCTCATCTTATATTCGAAACTAAATTGAACCTACTCTACCAGAGGATGCTCGGACTGCACCAAAAAACATATCGTTGCGGGCGCTGCTACTCGGCGTTTCCGCACCCGGACCTACGCGGCGAGGTGTGTGCCCCACTGCTGATTCACTCGACGCCTTCTCACTAATTCGCCCATGTGCAGCACCTCGAGTTGGAGGAGTGTGACCCCGACGATGTCTCGGAGTATGCACGGCTTACCAAAGCGAGTCGGTCGCGCAGAGGGAGCTTCTGGTGTCTAAAATCACCGCTGTAGGACGGAGCAGGCGAGGCTTTTCGAGTTTGCAGTAAATTTATATCTTGATTTCAATATATGATTTTCATTCGCTCTCCGAGTTCACAGCTGGTAATGCGTTGGCACCTTCCATAAAATAAAGCCAACAACGAAAAGACTTGGAAAACTAAAGACTTCTCGAGTGTTGGTCCGCAGGACGAGGGCATACGTGGGTAGGTAAATTAGACTTGGGCTACGTATCGAGGACGGGGGTACTGAAGGGACCGGGGTGACCGAACGCTACGACTCCAGCGCCGCCTTCTTCATCTTCTCGAGCTCCTCCCAGTCCGGCAGCCCAAATATGCGCGGCAGCCCCTCCCAAAAGCGCTCGCGGCACTCCTGATGCGACGCCTTCATCGCCGCGACGCACACATCACACACGTCCAGCCGCTCCCAGTCGTCCTCCGTCCAGATCGTGAGCGGCAGCAGCCCGTCACGGCGCCACTTCTCCGCGACCTGCCGCGTCTCGAGGCGGTCCTCGAGGCACGCCTCGACGTTGCAACACCCGGGGATGACCGTCGGCAGCCACAGGAAGCCGAGCATCTCGCTCAGCGCGTCGCCGAGGAGCACCGGCGCCGCAGTGAGGCACGTCACCTTGTCCGCGTGCGAGAGCTCGACGTGCACACCGGTGCAGTCGACGCCGTCGAGAAGCTCCGCGCCGCCGAAGCCGCCGACGACGAGGTAGAACGCCGCGGGGAGCGCCCAGTACGCGCGTGCGTCGCGCGCGAGCGTCAGCGCGGGGAGCTCGAGGCACTCGAAATCCCATGTCGGCGCCAGCGCGTCCCAGCCCGCGAGTGTTGTGGGGTGCGCGGACGAGAGGTGCACGAGCGGCCGCTTGCGGAGCGGCTCGACCTGGTATTTCTGCCCGAGGCGTAGGATGCCGAAGATGGCGTCGAAATCGGTCTTGGCGGGGTACGACTCGAAGAATCTGGAAGCAGTGAGATTAGCGTTGTGATGTGATTACATTGGGAGACTCATCAGGAGAACCGATGTCGCTGCACAGTACTATGCAGCAATATAGAGTGCTGGACAGCACTCCATAACACTGGCCAGCCATTTCGGTTTTCCTGATGTAGTAGGGGAAGACGCAACTCGTAGTCGAAGAGGGCCTTCAGGAAGTACATGGTGTCGGCGGCCGAGTCGGAGAGGTGCACGACGGGGCAGCCGTCGAGCATCTTTGCGTCGTCGGGCTGCGGGAGCGCGAGCATGTCGCGGAAGACAGGGGATCGGGCTGCGAGGATGCCACGGTAGACACGGAAGAGCACATTGCTCTCGCGCGGAGGATGAAGTTCGCGTCTGGGAACCACAGCTGCTCGACGCGCTCCCGCCCGTCGGTGTCGGCCATCTTGGTGGTACTCTGCTAAGGGGGGCGGGAGGGAAGGGGCAGGGTGGGGGCGTGCAACGTGGGGTGGGCTGCGTGTGGTAGACGCCACCACGGACCGTCGCCCGACCAAATTCTGCCAAGCAGACAGCGCACGACATTGCGCGCGTCGGTTCTAGACCGGTAACTGATCTCTCGTATGAAGACAATCGTGGTCGATCTGAGTTTAAATCTCCGTATGGCGCGATCAGATCACGTTTTATGTCACGTGATTTGCATTCACTACGGTACTACGTGCACGGTGCGACGCGTCCTATGCGTCCCAGTCGCTAAAAACAATGGATCCTATTACTATGTCACCTCACAATACCCTGCACCCCCAATTCCCGCCATTCTCTCTCGCAAAACCCTTGCAATTCGCTCAGGAATGTACAACAACTCGATTCGGGCCTTCTTCCTGCTCTTCTATCTGTGATTCGGACTCTAGAAGACGAGGATGTTATCAGATTTGCTGCTATTTTGATTGTAACCAATCGTTCTCAATGCCGTGTTTGCTGAGGGCTTTCAGGAGCGCAAATAGAAATCACGTGCAAAAATGTGATCTGATCGCGCGAGGAGATTTAAACTGGTCTGTCTACCGACAAGCTTGCCTTTCTAGTAGACAGAACGGTCACCAGTCTACATCGGTTCAAGTATCGACTTTGGTGTCTTCGCCTGTGACATAGCGCGATGTGCTGACATCAGCGCTACTGTCTCTTGCCTGCGGACTCCCCACTGCCTCGTCCGACTTTGATGCCAGAGGTGATTGCCGCATCATGAAAAACACCTATGTAGCCCACATATCCCCTCAAGTTAGACTGGTAATGCTGGCAACACAGTCAGTCTAACAATAGAGGATTTGAGAAACAAAGCAAATCTTTGCTAAAACTTTGATAAAACACTAGGTACTTCTACTGTCGGATGCTGCAAGTACAAGGACCAATGATAGTAGGTCAGAAGCCCTGGTATGAATCCCGACAAAATTTTGAGATTTTGGGGCATATGCCTGGTCAGAATCCTGACAAAATAGGCCTCAAAGGCACGCAGGTCTGGTTGAGGAATCCTGACATCTTCAGGCCCATACTGGTAGGCCTGTCTGCCAGTCCTGACATTGATGGTCTGCCAGAGAGGTATGGTGAAGATGAGTTGTAGCTCTTTTTGTCCTGCATTTGATCCCCACTCTGGCTCCCTGTTTTCTGTTACATATATGCACCATGCACGTAATATTTTTTGCAGCCTTCGATCTGGATTCCCTTTGGCCTTGGGGGACACATACCATGGAGCAAGTCACCATCAATATATCGGTGGATGACCTGCCTCTTGATGCCAGTCACTACATTGGACAACACAAGAAATTCCTCGCTGCAGACACTCTTCCCGAGGTTCACACGACATTTGTGGACCTCCTAAAACTGCCTGCTACCCATGTGTCTCATATTCCCACCCCTGACATCCCAATTACGGAATTTTGGTACTGTTCTGATTGTATTTATTGAATACATAGTGTATGCAGCGTTCCAATTAGCACCTTCTGTGTTGACTAGCACCCAGAGGGATGTTTTTAGGTATTCTCAACAGTTTCCTGACAAATTTAGGGTGGTTTGAGGCCAGTTGCGGATTTCCTGACAATTTTTGGGGGAAATAGGCCTGTTTCGCATTCCTGACATGGTCGGAAAATTTTCATTAGGCCTTTTCCAATCCTGACAAAATCAGCCAAAATCCCCAGAAAAATCCCAACAAAATTCAGGGAAAAATATCAGGCCTTCTGACCTATTATCATTGGTCCTCGAGTACATCATCTCTGCCTGTTGCCATCAGCAGGTGCGGCGCCATCACTGCCCAGGATCTTGCAGGACCCTGGATAATAGGCGTGAAGGCCTGGTCCCCGGATGCCCAAATCCGCCGATTTTTGTCCAGACAAGAAAATCCCGGATCCCAATTTTTTTGTCCGGACAGGACCTAGCATCCGCCAAAATTTCCAAATTTCGCGTTTTTCGTGTTTTTCGCGTTTTTCGTGTTTTTCTCGCGTTTTTTTTGCCCCCCGGTGCTTCTATGGTGCTTCTCAGGCATCTCGGGGCCCCAGGGTAGTTATTAGGTACAGCTAGCGTCCCTATGTGATAGAAATACAATTTGTAACCTAGTCTTCCTCGCCAGCTTCGGCAACCACATTTTTTCGGCGCTTGCGAAATAGTGTGTGAGGGCGGCGGAAAAATAAAAGATGAAATTGCTTGTAAGTGTGTGGCTGTGGCTTGTCGGGCCGACTAAGACCAACTCGCATAATAAAACGGTGGCCAGCGGATTCGAACTGGGACCGGTTTCAAAAATTAAGCACGCCCAAGGTCGTGACACAGACCGTTGAGCCACCGAAGCCATTTGAAAGTATATCTGAGATGGCTCCTAGACCGGGGATTTTTGTCCGGACAGGGACCTAAGAGTTTTGCCCCCGACCCAAATTTTTGTCCGGACAGGGCCTAACTTGGAGGCTCAAAACCCAATTTTTTTGTCCGGACACGGACCAGGCCTTCACGCCTATTATCGGGGGTCCTGATCTTGCAGGCATCAGCGCCAGATCAAAGGTGTTACACGCAATCATCCGTTGGGCCCCCATCATTCGCGCCATCATACCGGATGTTCTGAGGCTCGGCTCATCAGGTACTTACTGCATCACCCATCAGTT